>VYZV01014244.1:77487-94366 GCA_013401275.1 Pandion haliaetus | reverse complement strand
CCCCGTCCCTTCCTCTGCCTTTCCCCCTGTTGTGTGGTATTGACACAAGCAGACCAAGCCAGGCGTCATTCAGCCTCTTTCCCGAGTGCGACAGAATGCTGCCTCGCATAATTCAGAGGACGGGGACAGCCCCAATCCTTTCCAGCAACCTGAGCTGTGCTTCAATATCCAGAACTCTGTAAGTGGCCTGCAGTTCCTTCTTGCTACGCTATGTCTGTCTGCCCTAGATTGCTATAGTGCCACTGTTTCTGGTGGGTCGGCTGAACACACCCTCCCAGGGGTGATTTTGTAGTTTAAAGATTACATGCCTCAGCTAAGGCTGGCCTTGTTTATGCATCAGTCTGGGTGCCCTGGGTAAGAACCCATACTCTTCACAAGTAGAGTCACGGTCAGCACATCCCATTCATTTTTCTAACGTAGATGAGCCTCACCAGCCTGTCTTCACTTACCCATTCAAGAAGTTAGCAATGTTGAAACTGTATTGTGGCTGAAATCCCCAGAGCAGTTACAGTTTAAGATCCTTATTTATGAGGTGTTGCGTTCTGTTGAGGCATAAATAAATCTTTTGGAACCTTTGTCTATCAACATCTGATAATAAGTTTTATGATTTTCAAGTGATTGTTTTTGAAAGATTCGTATTTCCTGGGCTGTATGTTGATGGCAGAGAAAGATTTGGGTATTTTGGTCTTTGTCATGACAGAAGACTTGTATACCTGCAGTATATTGTATACCTTCTCTTTATTGAAGCTTGTATGACATGATATCGAATAAGAGACGTGATTTGCAGACAAATGGCTATATATAATCCATGTAATTGGCCAAGATTCACATATTTTACAGTCTCTTCTGATCTTGATGTGCTGTTCTTTAGCCTACGCAGAAGGGAACATCATCAAACAACATAATTTATCCTCAGTCCAGAACAAAGAAAAGCCACAAACACCTGAAGCTGAGTTAGTGCAGCTAGAGGGATTGAAGGAATGAAGCAACTAAAGGGGATTTGCTTTCTAGTAGGAAGGTGGTGGTATCATTTCTGCCCTGCTCCCATTCATTTCTGTGATGCTTTGAGCAGGTCATCCCAACTGTCCTTCCTCCCTGAATGTGATAGGAGGGGTCATGGGGGAGATAGGCAAGGAAAAGACCAGCAAAGACAAGTGGCAAGCAGTAGGAGGGTCCTCCTACATATTCCACTCTTCAGGCTTTGCAGGCTGAGAGTTGTGCTCTGTTTTCCCCGTGTTGGTTTTTTATAACATCTGTGGTTATCTTTACCTTCTGTTTTTGACCCTGTAGCAAAAGCCACCTTCACCACCGTCTCCTGACGAGATCCCCATCAATGTCAAGCAAGCATACAAGACCTTTGCAGCAGTGCCCTTGTCACACCCTCTGCTTGAGACACAGGTAACTGGTGCTGGCTGGGAGGGATGTACCACAGGAACAGCGGTACAAACAGAAGATTGAGCATTGTAGGTGAGCCAGGGAAGTGTGAGAACAGGAAGGAGGTAATGATTTGTTTCCTCCAAAGAAGCTGTTGTGAAGGAGGGACATGTTGAGGTTGCCTTGGGATTTGGAGTCTATTCGTGTTGCGGACAGTCACCCTGCAGAGTCCTGTCCATAAACATACCAAGTCCTGAAAGCTCATTGAATTTCATGTCGCTGGATATCTCCCTGGACATCAGGATTCTGTTGTATAACTGTGCTGTTCTGATATAAAGAAACTCTCTGAACTTCCAGAGTCCGAGGCCAGGCTAAACCTGTTCTGAGGAATTTTTTATTAGATTTTGATCTTTAACTTAATTGGAACTATTCCTTCTCCCCTCCATGTATTTGAGTCATGGAACCATTCAGGCTAGAAGAAGCCTCTGGAGGCCATCTGCCTCAGTCCTCCATGCAACACAGGGCAACCTTTGAAATTGTATGAGGTTGTTCAGGCCCAGTCCACTTGAGTTCTGAATTTCCAAAAATGGAGATTTTGAGCTCACTGTGGGCAGTCTCTTCCAGTGTATGACCATCTCTGCTGTGAAGACTTTTTTTTCTAATGTTTTATCAGAATTTCTTTTAGTGCAACTTGTGTCTGTTGCCTCTCATCCTTTTGCTGTGCCCCTCTGAGAAGTCTGACCTTGTGCTCTGTAACCCCTGTCTAGGAAGTTGAGTACAGGAATTAGATCCCCCCTCTCCTGAGCCTTCTCTTTTCCAGGCTGAACAAGCACAGCCTTCTGAGCCTGTTTTCAAATGTCACGTCCTGCAGCCCCCTAAATCATTCTGATGGTCTTCCACTTGACATGCCGCAGTTTGTTAGTGGCATTCTTGTACTGGGGAGCCGCAAACTGGGCACACTGCTCTTGTAAGTGCTGAATAGAGAGGAAGGATTGCTTCCCTGGACCTGCTGCCTGCACGCCAGCAGCCCAGTATGTGGCCAGCCCTTAATCTGCAAAGGTATTGTCCTGACCTATGTTCAGCGTGCTGTTGAGGCATCACCCATGCTGTCTTCCCTGCCTGTCCTTCCTGAAGAGCTTGTATCCATGCATGGCAGCGCTCCAGTTATGCGAGATCTTGTGGAGCTGTCTGTTCATAGACAATCATACTGTCACTTCATTTACTAAACTAAAGAAGTAAGACACTGTCCCCTTGGACAGCTCATGTTTGGAAAGACCCACTGTTCTCTTAATCATCTTGCTGCTTTCCTTTTCACCTGTTCCTATCTGAATTCTTGCTAGCATATCTTTGATGCAAAGGAGATACCCTATTTCACAGATTTCTTTCTACTGTGGTATTGTTTGTTGTTTCTTTCTGTCTGTCTGTCTGTCTTTCTGAGTCTTAATTGACAATACCTTTCCTTACATGTCCATAGATCCCACTCACCTTTTTCATAATCATGCTGTACTGGGACCTATGGCTATTCTGCAGTGACTTGTGACAGCAACTTTCTGTGAATCTAAGCTAGTTCTGTCCTCCCACTGTTACCTTGTCCTGCATTGGTGCTCATCTGGCCTCATATTGATCTGGTTTGGTAAATTAATATGGGTCACAGGTCTTTCTTTACTGTGTGTAGGGTTGATTTTTGGACATTTTAGCTTTATAGACTGATCTACTCCGAGTTAGATGACTGTGAGTAGAAGCTTAGGGAAGTTGTTAGCTAAGTCCATGATGAAAAGGAAGTGGAACTTCTCTGGCATCTGCGACCCATCAGATGACCTAAGTTCATGATTCGTATTGTATCTTGTACACAGATGATTTCTCCAGCTTCATAGTCTGTAGCTGATACATCATGGTTTAAGAAACAATTACTGATCCTGCAGTAGATCACCTTGTATTGTGCACTGTTACATTAAATTCTTTTCATCCTCCTCAAATCAACCTGTCATTCCAGGATGGTATTCCAAACTATTTTGAATTTTGACAATGCTTGTCCCCATTCAGTGGAGTGGGATGAATGAAATAATTTGCAGAGGTCTCGGTCAACTCTACGTTTCTGTGAATCTGTGTTCTGCTCTTTGCCATTCACAAATTCTATTCACACCTTCCTGGTTTCTGAGTCAAATTTGACAATGAAAATGTTAAGCGAGGTTGGTCACAAAACTGACCTCTGAAGTCTCAGACAAATCTATGTGGTTCCTTTTTTTCAAAAATTATTTATATTGTCAAAGGAGGGTATTAGATAAATCTTCATTGCACCTGTTCTATTTTAATCTTTTCTATTTATTTTTGTTTTAATTATATTCATCCATGAATATTTGTCCTGTTGAAATTGGACAGACTGATAGCTCTGCTGCTCAAATTATTTTTGCCTGCTTCTTGACTTTTAAGAATATATTAGCTATTTTTTAGACATGAACTGCCACCCAATTAAACAGTCAATTAAAAATCCATGCTTGTCAGACTTGTGAAACTTCAAGTCATTTTATTCAGAATTGTTGAACAGTGATTATCTTGTCCCTGCAGGTGAGTGTATTGAGTTTATCTCAGTATCTTAGTTTTTCTTCTGTGTTAGCAGCAATAATTTCTATTTCCAGACATTTGCTTCTTAGCTAGAAGCTGCTTTTTTCTTTTTCTTTTTTTTTTTTTTTTTCCCCTTCTTCCCTTCTCTGTTATTGTGCTCCTTACTTTTATAAAATTAAAACTGTCTATTAGTTTTTGGAGGGCGTTTGAATATTGAAGATAGTCTACTTGCTCTCTTCTTGTGGTTCCTTTTCATTTGTATAATTAAAAAACTTCCATATTTTTAATAACTTTTTGGCAGTTCTCACTTTACCTTTACTGATTGCTGGTTCATAGATGGGTTTTGTGGATCAACTTCTTTTTCTGCCCCCCTGTAGTTCTTCTCATCCAATACTCTGTTATTTATTCTGGTAAATACAGATTTCTCTCTTTCCGGACGGTGTTTCCACTTCTTAGAAGTAAATTTTCAATAGTTGTGTCTCTGTTTTAAAGAAAGTCCAAACCTTCTCCATCTTAAGCTAAGCCCTCTGCTCCTGTTCTTCACTTATTTCCCCGCATTTTTCAGTTTCTGCCTTTTTAAAAGTTGTCACCATCTGTTTCTGTTTTGCCCTCAATTTAACGTAAATCCTTATTACTCACGACTGCTGAGCCTAAAGTGGCATCATCTTGTGTTGATTCTGGGACTGCTTTGTGAAACGGTCCGTCAACTAACGTCCAGGACTGCGGCTGTTTATGTGGCATTGGTGACGCTTGGCTGGAGGGCAGGAGTGGTGGTAGAAAACTTTCTTTTTAGAACATGCCCATTTCTCTGTATTCTTAGGAATTGTCTGGTCAGACCGGCACAGAGAATCCCAAAACTGCCCCGGAGGTGAGTTCTGGTGGCTGGAGCTAGAAGGAGGATGGGGACTCGCAGAGGATTCAGGCTTTCAGGGCTGTGGGTGTGGAGACAGGATCACAGCATAGGCACACAGGGGAGGGCTGGGACGGAGAAGGGTGAGGAGCACATGGCTGGGGTGGGCAGGTGTGGGGCACACACTGGGGGCGATGTGGGGAGGGAGGTTTGGCTCGGTTGATCTGTGGGCAGTGCTGGTGTGGCTCCTGCAGGTGGCCGCGCACAGCCCCAGCGGACTTCACAGCCCTGAGCAGAGATCCTTCCGCGAGAGGCAGAAGTATTTCGAAATTGAGGTGAAGCAACAGCAGATGGATAAGCCTCCCAAGCGTGTCTCCTTGGTAGGAGAAGATGATCTGAAGAAAATGAAAGAAGAGGAAGGTATGTTGGAATCTGTGCAAGGAAATTCACCCTGTTAAGTGAAACCTTTCTCCGTGGGAGGCATGAGAGGGAGCACACACACCAGAAATCCAGCACTTCCAAAAGCCCATGGGTGGTTATTCATAAGGCCTGGTAACAGCTTGAAGTAAGTGAATGTTAAGGAGTTTTATGGACGCTCTGGTGTTACTATGTGGACTGCTGGAAGTGCTGTGGTGTCAGGGTTTCCTTTAGCTGGTAAACACTTCAATAAAATTTTAGAAAGCTACTGCAAATTATGATGTTTCTGTGTAAGCTGGCCAGGCTGATCCACAGCAACATGGGGTTGCCCATGGCATCCTCACATAGTATCTGACAGCAGAGCTTTCATTGCTGGATATGCTGCTCCGATTTTGCACAGGGCTTGCAACAGGAGGGAAAATTACTAGTATAGTTTTTTATGTAATTTTCTCCTGCTTGAGAGTTGTTTTAAAAGGTGATGAGGAATGATGTTAAGTGGAAAAAAGGGCTTCTACTGAAATCCTGTCCTCTTCCATAACAAAATACAACTGGCATTGGACTCCTGGGTTTGGGACCTGTGACTCTGTTGCTTGCAAATATTATCATAGAATTTCTTTTGTAAATTGTTGGGGTTTTGTTGTTGGGGTTTTTTTTGTTGTTGGGGTTTTTTTTTGTTGGGTTTGGGTTTTTGGGTTTTTTGGGTTTTTTTTTTTTTCATTTTATAAATAGCCAGTCTTTTCTTTCCCACCTTACCTCCTATACTTCTGTTCAGAGGCTGGTTTTGAATTTGTCCAGAGCATTAGAAACCTTCTCATTTTCACTTAGTAGTTCAGGAACATGAATTCATTTTAAGACAAGAGTGAGCTCATAAAAGATAGAAAGGTAAGAAAAAGAATTGCAATTTGTCATTTTGGGTTTCTTCAATGCAATGTGGCCTAAAGAATCACAGGTCCAACATAAGAAGTTATTTAGGTATGTCAGACTTTTAACTGTTGGGTAAGAGAGAGATGTAGGAGATGCAAAGGTCAAGGTACAAAGTATGAAAGGAGAAACTGCAGAGTAATAACAACTTTCAGGCTTGCATTTCAGCTTGTTTTGAGATTTGCTAAGTGGGGTAGATGAGGAGAAACATCACCTCTAACCAGGATATCTCGGAGTACTAGAATTTAAAAAACCAAGATAAATCCCTCTGGGAAAGAGAGATCCCATAGTGAAGATTGTCCAGACAATAAATTAATTTTAGCTCACTCAGGTTGAAACATCCCAATCAAATATCTCAATAAGTTACATCCTCTGGATCTTTGTAATTCCAGCACTTACATAAAGATTTCTGCTGCTTTGAGCTCCCATTGCTAGCAAACTGCAGTATTAGAAATTTCAGCATACAGGCACACCTACTTACACAAGTGTTCTGTTTGCATTTTTTTATTTTAAAAATATTTATTAAAAGAGGCCAAGCAGCGTTACTACTTTGCAGTTATGGTAGGCAGGTCAGAATAGAATAGAGTATTTCAGTTGGAAGGGACCTACAACAGTCATCTAGTCCAACTGCCTGCGCAATTCAAGGCTGACCGAAAGTTAAAGCATGAAGTTCAACAAGGCCGAGTGCAAGGTCCTGCACATGGGTCAGGGCAATCTCAAGCACAAATACAGGCTGGGTGATGAGTGGATTGAGAGCAGCTCTGAGGAGGACTTCAGGGTGTTGATTGACAAGAAGCTCACCATGACCTGGCAATGTGTGTTTGCAGCCCAGAAAGCCAACCGTATCCTGCGCTGCATCAAAAGAAGTGTGGCCAGCAGATCAAGGGAGGGGATTTTCTTTTCCCCCTGTACTCCACTCTAGTGAGAGCCCACCTGGAGCACTGCGTTTCAGCTCGTGTCTTAAGAAAGACATGGACTTGTTGGAGTGAGTCCAGAGGAGGGCCACGAAGATGATCAGAGGGCTGGAGCACCTCTCTTATGGAGACAGGCTGAGAGAGTTGGGGGTGCTCAGCCTGGAGAAGAGAAGGCTCCGGGGAGAACTCAGAGCAGCCCGCCAGTACCTAACGGGGCCTGCAAGAAAGCTGGAGAGGGGCTTTTTACAAGGGCAGGCGGTGACAGGACAAGGGGCAATGGCTTTAAACTGAAAGAGGGGAGATTTAGATCAGATGGAAGGAAGAAGCTCTTCCCTGTGAGGGCGGTGAGGCACTGGAGGAGGTTTCCCAGAGAGGCTGTGGATGCCCCATCCCGGGAAGTGTTCAAGGCCAGGTTGGATGGGGCTTTGGGCAACCAGGTCTAGTGGAAGGTGTCCCTGCCCGTGGCAGGGGGCTTGGAACTAGATGAGCTTTAAGGTCCCTTCCAACCCAAACCATTCTAGGACTCTGTTATGAAGGGCATTGTCCAAACACCTCTTAAACACTGACAGACATGAGGCATTGACCACCTCTCTAGGAAGCCTGTGCCACTGTTTGACCACCCTCTCAGTAAAGAAGTGCTTCTGAACATCAAGTGTGAACCTCCCCTGACACAACTTTGAACCATTCCCAGGTGTCCTGTCCCTGCATCCCAGGGAGAAGAGATCATCACCTCCCTCTCCACTTCCCCTGCTCAGGAAGCTGCAGAGAGCAGTGAGGTTGCCCCTCCCTCAGCCCCCTTTTCTCCAAACTAGTCAAACCCAGAGTCCTCAGCCGCTTCTCACAGGACATGCCTTCCAGCCCTGTCACCAGCTTGGTTGCCCTCCTCTGGATGCATTCAAGTACCTTCACACCCTTCCTAAGTGGTGGGCCCCAGAACTCCACACAGTATTCAAGGTGACTGTGTGTTGGTCATGCTGTGTTTGATGCACCCCAGGATGCGGTTTGCCCTCTTGGTGCCAGGGCACACTGCTGACTCCTGTTGAGCCTGCTGCCCGCCAGCACGCCCAGATCCCTTTCTGCAGGGCTGCTCTCCAGACACTCCTCTCCCAGATTACACTTCTGCCTGGCATTACTCTGTCCCAGGTGCAGAATCCGGCATTTGTTGTTGTAGTTAAATGTCATGCCATTGATGATTGCCCAATCCCTCTGCAAGGCCTCCTGTCCCTTGAGAGAGTCAACAGCACCTCCCAGCTTAGTATCCTCAGCAAGCTTGCTAATGGTGCGTTCAACTCCTGCACCCAGATTGTTGATAAAAGTCTTGAACAGAACTGGCCCTAGAATTGAACCCTGAGGAACACCGCTGGTGACTGGTCGCCTACAGAATACCTGCCTGCAGAGAGCATGCTTTTTGGCCCCTTTTGGCCCTGATCCCCTTGTGACCTGTATGTCTGCCTGCCTAATGGTTCCCCCACTCCGCTGCCATGTGTGGAGGCCCGTCACCAGCATTCCAGGCTTTGGTCCCTCCAGGAGGCGAGTGGGAAGGTCAGACTCTACATGTATGCAGAGTCCTAGGGCTGTCCACTCTGGGGAATGGGGCAGAAGAGTCTGCGAGTCTGCACACAACTTCCAGCTGGAGGATGAGTACACTCAGCATGTTGAACTGTTGGACATCTGTTCTACAGTGTCCAGGAGTGGAAGTTTAGTGAATAAGGAAGGAGGGACTGGGGGAATGACATAGAGTTTGTTACATCTGAAGCATTAGTGGAGTAGAGGGGGAAAAAAGGCATCCATGGAGAGGGTATGCACTTAAAACAGCACAGACTTGCAGGGATGATGAGTGTAAGGATCTGCCCAGAGGTTGCATCCTTGTGGGGGTTTAGCAAGTGCTTTGTGGTATAAGATGAGCCTGTCTTGTTTTGGCAGCTCGAAAACTGCAGCAGAAACGTACCCTTCTGTTGGAGGAAGAGGCAGAAGAGGATGAGATGGTAAAACAGGTGCCTCAGATGAGCATGCAGTCCAGTGTCATCATTGAAGGAGTTGAGTACAAGATTGAGAGACTAAATGGAAGGGGCACCCAGGCTCCAGCAACTCGGTAAGACAAGACTGGTAGCTCAGTACCACCTACATACATCAGAAGTGTCCCAGTATCAATAATTTTCAGGGAAGAGGGCTGGGCAGAATTTCGTCTTCAGCATAGAAATGGGCAGGTTTTTCCAGCTCTTTCTTTTCAGAGTAGCTGCTTCAGCTGTGTACTTGGGTATGTAGACATGTTGATTTGTAGAGGTAGCTAATTCAAGATAAGCCCTGATGCTGAATCTAGGTTTGGGGTTTTTCAGGCTTTTGTTTCCTGGTTCTCCTGGACTTGCCTTCCACGTTGCCTTGATGTTGTTTTTCTAATTCTTGGGCATAGAACTGCGAAATGAGAAAAGGCTTCTCATAAGACTTCACATAAAAATAAGGCTGCACTAGAATAAAGCTGAAGCTGTCCTTATCTGACTCTCTCTTCTGTCTTTGGTACAGATGTTCTTCTCTTCACAAACACTTCTATTGTCAGTCTTACAGTGGCTGAAAACACTTATCCTGTCACTTTGAATATAATTTCTTTCCCTTGTTTCTGTCCAGTCTTTGTTAAGGAACTTCTTACATAATGAATGCACTGAGATCTTCCACCTCCTGTGCTGACAGGGCAACTCTAAGGAAGGACAGCAGCCGAATACAAACCAGCTTCTTGGTTTGATGTGAAGGCCTGCTTATCCCTTCTGTTTTCATATTGAAGTGTAGGAGTTAGAGAACAGTAAGGCTGGATCCATCAGATGACTTTCAGTTGCTTATTATTTATGCTTGAACAAAGGCGAGCCAGTGGAATAGACTGAATATGTGTTTCTTGAAATTTTTTTTTTTGTCATGCTAAACAGAAACCAAAATTTCTTCAAAATAAACTTGAGCCGTAAAAAATAAGGGCTCAGAGTCATGATAAACTTTCTCACTGCCAACTGAGCCACAGTAACTGTGTGCGTGTTCTTAACCTGTGGAAAACAGGCTTGCGTGACCTCCTTTCATTACAGATCAAACTGAGTGGTATCTGAATGTGCACAGCTTAAGAGTGCAGATGGTAACTAACAGCTCAGCTGATCTGAAGTTTGCAGTAATTTGGTTATGAGCATAAAGCCTCAATGTGTCAAGCAGTTGTGCATAGAGTGGCTACACCGAGCATCACTGTTCTGAGATCACTCAGGATTCGTCCCTAGCCTAGATGTGCATTCACTTACAGCCCAGGAGGGTCATCCTTTGTTAACATTCATGCATATCTGACATCAGCAAAGGAAAAAGCTGGAAGCAGCCAGGCTGCCCATCATGTAATGGTAGCTGGAAAGAGCCAGGCTAGAACTGTGCAAGAACTTGTCAGCAAACACTACATTTGAAAGTGTGTGTGTTAGTGGACGATTGACCTCCAAATGAAGAAAATCAGTTCTGATGTTAGAGAGTGTGAACATTTATGAAATCAGCAAGGAAGTGCTTGCAGCAATGGAGAAGGAGCTGTTGAGCAAAATCATTAAGGGTTGTGTCTTCAAACGGAACTAGTTGTTGCTGTCCTAGTTTTGGCAGCAATAGAGTTAATTTTCTTTCTAGTAGCTGGTACAGTGTTATGTTTTGGGTTCAATTCAGTAGGAGAAGAAGGTTGGTAACACACTGATGTTTTCAGTTGTTGCTCAGCAGTGTTTAGTCTAAAGTGAAGGATTTTGCAGCTTCTCCTGCCCAGCCAGCAAGAAGGCTGCAGGGGCACAAGGAGTTGGGAGGGGACACAGCCAGGGCAGCTGACCCAAACTGGCCAAAGGGGTATTCCATACCATGTGATGTCATGCCCAGTATATAAACTGGGGGGAATTGGCTGGGGGCTGGGGGAGGGTGAATCGCTGCTTGGGAACTAAGTGGGCATTGGTTGGCGATGGTGAGCAATTGTATTATGCATCACTTTTTGTATATTCCAATTCTTTTATTATTGTTATTATCATTATTGTTCTTTTCCTTTCTGTCCCATTAAACTGTTCTTATCTCAACCCACGAGTTTGTCATGGTTTAACCCAAGCCAGCAGCTAAGCACCACGCAGCTGCTCACTCACTCCCCCCAACCCAGTGGGATGTGGGAGAGAATTGGAAAAAAAAAAGTAAAACTCGTGGGTTGAGATAAGAACACTTTAATAGGATAGAAAGGAAGAAAATAATAATTATAATAACAATAATAAAATGAGAATAAGAATAATAAAAGGACTGGAATATACAAGTGATGCACAAGGCAATTGCTCACCACCTGCCCACTGATGCCCCGTTAGTTCCTAAGCAGCAGCTCCCCCCAGTTTATATACTGGGCATGACATCACATGGTGTGGAATACCCCTTCGGCCAGTTTGGGTCAGCTGCCCTGGCTGTGTCCCCTCCCAACTCCTTGTGCCCCTGCAGCCTTCTTGCTGGCTGGGCAGGAGAAGCTGCAAAATCCTTCACTTTAGACTAAACACTGCTGAGCAACAACTGAAAACATCAGTGTGTTACCAACCTTCTTCTCCTACTGAATTGAACCCAAAACATAACACTGTACCAGCTACTAGAAAGATAATTAACTCTATCCCAGCCAAAACCAGGACAGCTTTTTACCTTTTTACCTTTTTCCTTCCGATTCTCTCCCCCATCCCACTGGGTGAGGGGGAAAGTGAGTGACTGGCTGTGTGGTGCTTAGTTGCTGGCTGGGGTTAAACCATGACAGTTTCTTTCTGGGGCTTGGTTCTGTTCCGCACCTTTCTTGGGTGTGCCATCCTGTGGTACTGTTAGCTTACATGCTTGTGTTGCTCTAGGCCCTCTGAGGTCAACGAGAACAGCAGCTCACAGAGGAATTCACTGGAAGAGGGAATCAAGCCTGAACAGAGAACCAACTCTACGTCTGGGTAAGTGGATCAGAAAAGTCCTTTGCCTAGTTGCTGCCAGATGATGGAGCAGGTGGCTTCTCCTTTTTGGCAAGCGTAAGGTGTAAAAGGAAGGATTTTGTGGAGAAAGGGAAACTGTGATCGGAACCAACTTCTTAAGAGAAACTCACCTCTGTTACGTGTCCTTCCATCTCCCAAGGTGATGTCCTTGGATGTGGTACTGAACAGTTGATTGGGGGTGTTGGTCATCACCTTTATCTTGAAAACAGGCAGGTAAGAGTTGTGGTGGACCAGGCTAGCCTACCTCTCACTGTTTCTCTGCTCAGGTTGAGTCCATTATATCTTGGAGCAGGCGATCCAGTGGCACCTGTGCGGACAGCCAAAGCTGAACGGCGGCACCAGGAGCGATTGCGAATGCAGAGCCCTGAGCTTCTGAGTGGTCAAGAGAAGGAGCTTTCTCCAGCAGAACGTCGTGCTCTGGAGGCAGAGAAACGAGCAATGTGGAGGGCAGCACGGTGAGACAGAAGAACCTTCACTGTTCTCTTTAGTAGGGTAATTCAGGAAAAGGGGACCTGCTGCATGTCTTTTGGATTATGTGTTACTAAAAACAGGGAATAAACAAGCCTTCCCAAGTCAGATGTTGGGAGAGATTATATAGTATCTGTTCAAACAGTGCAAAACATCTGCCGCTTGGCTGAGCTCATCTGCTTCTGACAGCTACATGGGTGAGATGTCTCTTGTGTTTCACCAGTGCTTGCACAATCATGAAGGCAGTGGAGTTTTATAAAAAACATAAACACCTTTATGTGATGGTGAATGTATTCCTTCCTTCTCAGCACACAGCTTCCCACCTCCTTTGTAACACATGAAAAAGATTATATTTATTGAAGCTGCAAGGTGACATATTCAAAATGAAAAATGGAAAGAGCATTTCACATATCCAGTGTTGCTAGACTGGAAAACTTGCTGAAGCCAAGAAATTAGCAAGACAAGGGCATTCTTACCCACATAAGCTGTTTCATCAGCTATGAAAGAGTGATTAAAAATTGTTTTGCAAGAAAGAGAATTTCCTAGCTCAGAACTTAAGACTTGAAGCTAATCCAGGCACTTACTGTGTCATATAATTCCTTTCAAAAATTAGTCAAGCTGCTCCCATAACTAGTTACAGTTTTCTTCCTGTAATATTCCTCTAGGAGGCATTCAAAGGACAATCTGAAACGGTCTCTTCTGGGTTTTGAATGAGAACTTTTAGACCAGCAGGGCTGCTGGTGACTCATCCTTGCCAGCCTGCTAGATAAGATGCTGGAGGGATTACCATGAGTTGTGATACCACTTGGCAATTCCAGTGTTTGTGTTCAGACATGGATGATAATGGTGCTGTCATCTTCTGGCGAGGCTCTGAGGATGAAGAAATAATATGGTGGAATGCTCAATGAGAGCCGGCTAATTATCTAGGGCTTTGAGGGTACAAAGGTTCCCATTGTTACTTGATTACATAACAGATCTGCTTATGGTTTATTTAGAGCTGGACTACTGTTCCTACTACCAGGGCTTTTGCCCTTCAAGAAAAACTTCCCTGGTATGCTCCAGCTCTTTGCCTTGGATGAGTCCTTTGCCTGGTCTTTCTCAGCTGGAAATTTTTTTCTGAAGCACTGCCTTAGTTTCACTGCACTGCCCTCTAATGTCAGAAAGCTGAACAGGTCACTGGAAAGCCTGTTTGTTATATGGAACCTTGATTTGAAAGAGATTGATTTCTGTCATCTTGTAGCATGTTTGTTAGACCTTTGAAGCTGGCCCTGCTTTGAGCAGCTTTTGGATCAGATGACCTCCAGAGGTCCTTTCCAACCTGAATTACTCTGTGAGTCTATAGTTGGTAATCTTTTCTTCCCCAGCTCCCCCCTTATGAGGATGCCTGCGTACAGGCACAGTGATGAGCGGGATGTCAACAGAGTATGCTCTGGCAGGATTGTTTCCACCGTGTGCTGTTGTGTCCTGCTCCAAATACTGTGGGAGTTTGTCTGCTGCTCTGATTCACCGAATGTTCTGCTGTATTTCTTCACGACATGGTTTAGTGGGCATGGTTGATGGTTGGACTCGATGATCTTAACGGTCTTTTCAAACCTAAATGATTCTATGATTCTATGGCGTCTCATGCCTGTTCTAGTTGATGCTGTTCCCATGGTTTCTGTGTCACAACTTTTCAGGTGGCATCATTTGCAAATGGAAGTTCTGTATTTTCACGTTAAGCCAGTAACAACTGTTTTACAAAAATACAAGTGGAAGAGAATTTGTAAACAATGCCTGCCAAAAACAGACATATTGCCCTTGTGTTACAGGGCTAGAAGCTGCCTAGGTGTTGTGGAGCCAAACGTGTGCTTACAAACCATCGCTCAGAAGAGGCTGTCTGGGACCGAGATAACCAGATCCAAATTCTTGCTCTGGCTTATAATTCCTTATGACGTTGGACAGATCACAGAGTCCTTCTGTGCTGCAGATGCATGGAGAGAGGACTGTAATAGCACTTCTCTGTCTCACAGGAAGGCTATGGGTGTGGAATACATTAAAAACTGACTGTCAATATGATGCTGTGTAAGCACCACAGTGTTGTCAGGAGTAGACATCTTGCACAGAATTGCTGCTCAGTCTTTGCACCTAAAAAAAAAAAAAAGCTATACTGTTGTATTTGATCCAACAAAGCAGAAGTTGTCTGTCAGGCTTCTCCTGAAAATCAACATCCCTGTTCTTGGAGAGGCAGTAGGGACTGATCTGTCATCCCTTCCCAATTAGATATGCAGGATTTTCTTTCCCTCATGCCTCCACTTCCTATGCGTATTTCTTCATATGATGGGGCAGGCTTTATGAGGTAATGTCAGCTCTGATTCCTCCTAAGCCTAAGCGTTAACATATCCAAAGAATGCCATAATGAAAGCTTTGTTTAAGATGGGTGTAGAAAGGAAAAACATGACATTGCCTGCACAAACCTTTGAAAGCAAAGCCATTACAAGGACCTTGCTCATGTCACAGAATGTACGCCACTTGTCTCAGGACTCTGTTCTTCTGTGAACTTCTTGCTGTTGCCATCAGATAAAGAAATCTGAAAAATGCTGGGGGCAGGGCGGGGGCAGGATTTTTTTAGGTGACCACGTGATTTGCTCCGGTGACATTACTGTACGTCTGACTAAGCTTTTGGGTTAGCTAGGATTTTGCTGAAATTGCTTAGGGCACGGTAAAAGTTCTACATTATGCTGTAGAAGGGTTAGTGAGTGTTGAGTACAGTGGTTTTGTCCACTATGGGCAGGAGACAGATCGCTGCATTCCAAACCTTTAGTCTTTTCTCTTCTAAGCGTGTTTTGTTCACAGAAAATGAACTAGTGAAGGGGGAGCCTTTTAGAGGTAAGAATACACAACAAGGAGAATTTTCTTGCAGCTTCTTGCTTTTCAGTTATCAGATCCAGTGTTGCTGTTTTTAAGTTCTGCAGACCAGGTCCTTGGCTCTACTCTGCTTCTGATACCAAGGTGTAGCTTTTTATTCAGTTCTTGGAGAAGTGCCTGGCTGATTCCTTGGGTAGGGTTAAGGCCGTGCTTATTTTGGTATTGGCAGGAATCAGTCAGTCCCCATAATGTGCTCCTTTTTGTAAGACAAGGATGGACTCTTCCCTGCTACTACAGATCTCCCGTGATGATCTGGTCGTCTTAGGATCTCTCTTCTATAACTGCTAGAGCAGGCACAGTGATGTGATGGCAGCCAGGGCTCAGGTCTTACTTCCAGAGGCCCCCAGGCAGCACTACATGTGCTCTGCGTGTGTGAGGGAGGACTGTATTGCCCTGCACGTGGTGCTGCAACCTCACTAACCTGTATTTTCTTTAAGTGCATGCCACTGATTTTATTACTTTCTTTCTAATCTTCTATCTTCTGCTTCTTTCCAGTTGTCTGGTCTGTGTGCTGTCACTCGTGACCCCATCAGTTTGCACCTTCTTGGGCTTTCCTTTTTCTCCCTGTCATCAGTGCTCTGCCAGGACATGTGATGCGCTCCCCTTCCCCTGCCCACCGCCCCCCTGCTCCCCCAGCACACACCCCGGTGCTCTGCTGGGACAAACACACTGGGACCCATGCTACATAAGCGTTCTGGGCACACACAGCCACTGGCATTCATGCCATAGGAAGAGTGGGATTAAGAAGGTACAGGCACATATCAAGGGGGGCAGGTGTCCAGCAAGTGCTGTATGCATCTTGGCAGTTTTCCTACCATGCCACATGCTATTTTAGAGATGCACTCAGCTCTCCAATTGCATGTGTTCAGGGCCAGTGGCAACCAGACCTTTTGTAATGTGCTTGTCCATTTTGCTTCCCCTTTTCTCGTGGTCAAAGGTGCATGCTAACAGCTGGTCAGATGTATGTATGCAAATGGACACTAAGAGACTATGAAATGTGTGCATGCACACTCACTCGCACCCTGTACTCCCTCAGTCTGCTTCACACGTACACGCTTCTTTGTAATTACCTCCTGGGTCTTTTCCATTGGTCTGCTGGGTGTTTCTAGTCCTCTCCTCCTAGCCCACGAGGAGGGCAGTCTCTAGATGCTGAGGCTCTGAAAGCTAATGCTTCTGGGCATATCATCCCAGATGGCCCTGTGAAGGTTCCTGCTTCTTCTGCAGCAGTTGGTGTTGGACAGGATCAGATATAGGAGCCTGTTGTCATCAAGGCTACCCCTATATCAGACCCATATTTCTCCTTGCCAGGGTATGTTCCTGTATCTGTTTCTTTCTTTCCCTGCGCTTGTCCACTGCGATGTTCATCACCATCATCTCCTCCGTCCTCTCCCTCCTCCGTCCTCTCCCTCCTCCTCCTCTCCCTCCTCCTCCTCCTCTCCCTCCTCCTCCTCCTGCCCTCCTCCTGCCCTCCTCCTCCTCCTGCCCTCCTCCTC
>VYZV01014244.1:45856-77194 GCA_013401275.1 Pandion haliaetus | reverse complement strand
CCTCCTCCTCTTCCTCCTTCTCCTTCCCTCCTCCTTCTCCTTCCCTCCTCCTTCTCCTTCCCTCCTCCTCCTCCTTCCCTCCTCAGATCCTCAGCTCTTGAAGACAGTATTAAACAGTACGAGCAGGATCTGGCCAGGAAGCTGTACCAGTCCCGACAGTGGGCACCTGCTCCCGGGGCCAGGCCAGCTCAGATGTCTAGTCCAATGCAGAGTCACGCCTCAAGAATCCCTGGGTCAGGAAGCCAATCCAGGTGTGCACAGCCCCCTCCCTGCCAGCTGCATGCTCAACAGCCCTGTCTGTGTCCCTGTGTCCTAACGCAGTACCCCCAGCTGTGGCCTGCTAGGGGTAGGGAGGCAATTTTAGTGGCTGCTGGTGTTCATTTCCCTGCGGTCCCACAGACTACCGGCCGTTGTCTCACTGAGAATAAGGGGGGATGCTGGGTCTGTTTGACTGGGAGAAGGGAGCAGACATTTCTGAGGGCTGAGCCCGCTTTTTCTTAGCTATTTCATAATCTCCTGATGGCTGAAGAGGGTTGAGATGCAACACACCGAGAGCACAGAGGAGAGTAAAGCCCTGAGAACTGATCCTACTTATTTGAGCCCCTGCAGTTCCTTTCCCAGCTTGGGTTGCTCTCCCATAGTACATGGTACCTCTGGAAAGGCCCACAGCTTCTCAGTGCGTTGATGCTCAGCTCTAGGCTCTGTCTTTCTGTTCAACACATACGATGGCATGTGTATTTCAGGATGACAGCAAACCAAGCTGTTCTCCTCCCCTGCTTTGAAAGTCTGTCTGCCTCAGGGAACCAAGGGTGCTTAATTTCGCCTTTCTGCACTCAGCCTGTTGGCTGTGGTCTGGCTGCTGGGCACAGAAGGCGGCATTATCCCTTATCAAGAAGGCAACGTCTGATGTCTTTTTTTTTTTCTCCCTCCCTCGTTTCTGAGGCAGGATGAAATCCCTTGAACAGGATGCTCTTAAAGCCCAAATGGTTATTGCCAAGTCCAAGGAGGGGAAAAAACGCAGCACACTGGAGCAGCTGGCAGAGTCACCTTCACCTGTTCCTACACCGTCACCAACACCACTGGAAGGTACTGTATAGCTATCTCTGAGGAAAAAAGTTAATGTTTCTCTAGCTTAACTTGCTTGAAAGCAGACCTTTTGAAAGCAATTTCCTCCTTCAGCCTAGACTGGAAGGTCCTTTGGGGCATATGACATCTCTCAGCATAGGGGATGGGCCTGATCCGTAGCAAACGTGAGAGAGCATCTGAGGCATGGTTCCAGGGAACCAGAGCAGAAATAAAACCAGCATCATGAGTTTTTAAAATAACAGGAAAGAGGCATTTGTTCTGAAAAGGCAGTGTCTTTCCTGAGCAGAAAAAATGCTGCTTAATGGAAGGGGGAGATTCAGGGAAGTGTTACATATAATAGAGCCATTCACTAAATAGTGCTTTTCTGTCATCTTTTGCAGACTGCAGTCCCAGAAACGTCACTTCACCAGGAAGGCTGGTATGATATACTTCTGCTTGCTTTTGTTATCTTGCCTATAATCCTGGGATTTCTTGGTTACTCAGCTTGGGTGTGGACTGTGCATCTGGGCCATGGGATCCATACTTAAATACTTAAGCCAAGTCTGGCTGCATGATATACAGAATTGTGAAGAGGGCACAGTGGATGGAGCTCTGCTGTACCCATTGCTAGAGGCATCCCCCCTTTTTTGCTGCTACTATGTAACTTCTGTTTTCTGTTTCCCTGTTTTATTATTTCATCCTTTTCTTGGTTCTTCATCTCTGTCTTCCTTTTCTTGGTACTTCAGAGACTTTGGCCCCTTGTTTCCTCAACAGCATAAAACTGAGAACTTCAGCTGAAATCAGTATTTTCCTTTTTCTGAGGACTGTATAAATGCAACAGGACATTGTTGCAGAGAACTGTCAAAACTAGTAAGACAAACAGAAGAGTGGGAGCAGCTGCGCAGAGAGGGGACCTGGTCACACAATACAGCCAACTCTGGATTGAAGTCCTGACTGTGCTACAGCCATCAGGAATCTTGCCATGAATTTTCCCATGAAAATAGGTTTCCTACCTAACTTGGTGCGCATGTGCATTTTAGTGGAGCACATCGTGTTTTCTCTGCAACTTGGAACCCCTGTCCTGACGCCAGAACAACTAAGACGACAGTGTCCCAGAGATGCCTCATTTTCAGAGGCTGTATCCAGGCGGTCTTGGCACTAACTGAGAATGATGCTCTGCTTCTGCTTTTATCTCTGCATAGGTTGCTCAGCTTGCTGCTGGTTTTCCATCCACTTCTCTCCCCTTACTCTCTCTTCTCTGTTTCTCTCCTCTTTTGCTGTCCCTTCTAGTCCATGTCTGAAAAGAAGTTTGACTACCGGGAATTTGCTGCTATTCCTTCCTCCAAACCTGTTTACGAAATCCAGGTATAAACTGCATGCTGAATCATCTATTAAATTGGTTAGGGCTTGATTTGCTGGAAGTGCCTGCACGTGAAGTGATGACCTTTAGAGCACAGGCTGAATGACTTGAGGAAATCCTTTTCCAAGGCCTTGTCTGTGTGGGAGGCAATGACAACCAGCCATGCTGTATAACTGAGGGTTTACTGGAGACTTCAGTCAAGCGGAATTGTGAAAAAAGTTGGTCCAGATGGTTTTAAAATTGTCAAAAGCTTTGCAAATATAAAGCAGCTACATCTTCATCTTAATTGGTCCTGAAATATTTTGAAATGAAAGATGAGAACTAAAAGGGAAGAAAAGCCTGTAGAAATGACTGCTAACATATTGCATACTGGAGCAAATGTTAACTTCAAACTGGAATGTATCCAGCATCCTGCCCAAGAAGCAGCTGTGGTGACGATTCTCATATGTTGTAACTGCTGTAGATGAACTGTGAAGTAATCACACGGTAAGAGAACACCAAGTTTTGAGGGTGAGCACCATGGCGAGGTTCTTCTCCTTCCTAAAAGAACCTCATTTCATTTAAGCTGCTTTGTCATAGAATCACAGAATGTTTGAAATTGGAAGGGACCTCTGGAGGTCATCTTGTCCGACCCCCCTGCTCAGGCAGGGCCACCTAGAACCAGTTGCCCAGGAATGCAAACTGCTTTTCTTTTAATGTCTGCATTAGTCATTAACTGATTGCATTTGTGACAGCTGATTTGAGCAGATACTGCATGTCTGTAATTTTTTTTTTTTTAGGTTTTTTTTTTTTTTTTTTTTTTTAGTTTTATATAAAGATAATGAAGCAGATACCTGCAGTTACATTTGTGCTGTGTATGGAGAGCTAGCAAGTAGTGACATGTTGGGCTTTAACGTGCTGTCATGACACAAAGATCCCAGGTCCAAGGTGTCATCCCCAAAGCCAGGCTGACTTTAGCAGAGTTGCAGTTTGAGGATTCTCAGGCAGTTATACATGATTTGGTGCGTATTCTTGGCTGACTCCTTTCACTGGTGGTATTGCTCAGCCATTGATAGTCACTCATCTTTTTCTCCAAGAATCCCTTCCCTTTTGGGGTGGGCAGCTGTGCAGGTTCTGTACCAAGTGAGTTAGAGGGCTGGCCACTCAAGCCCCAGGGACAGCTCTGGATTACCTGAGTTTCCCCAAGCCTCTGCTGAGGCCACAGTGCAGCACTGGGTCTTCATGCAGCGGAGAAGGTGCCTCTAAAGGAGGCTACACCTCCAAATCATCAGGCAGTTCCTCTGGACTTCTCTCAGCAGTGCAGTAATTAAGAGACTATATTTCTTCCTGGCCATAGGCGCACAACTACCTCACTCAGTTTGGATCAGTGCGGTGCTGTTTGGCTGGGCTGTGTTCCTCAGCAACTCATGCCAAAGTCATCACAGCCCCCTGTGCTCTGCTCTCTGGTCTTCATGAAGAGCATGACTTCTACCATACATTTGCTTTATTTCTAAAGCACTAAATTGACTGAGATCATCTCCCCCTCTTTCCTGCCTCCTCCAATTTTGCTGCTTGCACAAAATAGGCCAGTTTATATGGAAATGTGGGCTTCTTGCACTCTCACAGCTGTGAAACTTCCCTAATGCTTTCCATATAAGTGTATTGAGCCACCATCCTTTATCCTACAACTAAAGAAAAATTAAGGTACTCTTTAACTTGTGCTCTTGAGCTGAGCAAGAAGACCCCTAAAAGATAGATTTGGATCAGTAGTGGCCACAACTTTCAGACAGGTTTGGCGTTATTAAACTTGCTGAATACTGAGCTCTTCCGAAACCCTATCCTTATATTTGTATAGGGCAGAGAAGCGTTGAGCTCAGTGTAAGTGTTGGGTACAAACCTAGAAAGAATAGTAGAAGTAACACATGCAGCCACTTTTGAAGTAAACAGAATACCTCAACAGAATACTTTGACCTTTCTATCCTTGGATCACTATATACAGCTAGATTAAATTCTCTATTTCAGCAAAATAAGTAGGGCTTGGGACATTTATGCCTGTCCCCAGAGTAGCGCTGATTTTCAAGCCACCTCAAGTTCATGACCATGAACAAAGTTGTTTGCTTATGGTGTTGTCGCTCTGGTCTGATGAGCTACATACAGCTCTGGTTGTTGGAATGGTCTTTGTTTTGTGAAGGCTTTAAATTTAGCAGGGACTGGCAGAGTTTCATGATTATCACTTAGCCATTTCTCCAAAGCTGTCTTTGCCACCTGTTGGGATGTAACTGCTTCCTATCCCTATAGAGAACATCAGTTCTCTACACATACCTGAATATAAAGAAGAAAGTTGATATTGAGTAAGAAGCTAGGCCTGGGAACAGTGCAGATGCAGAATTAGGATCCAGGACTCTCAAGGAAACATAGCTCATGTTTTTGCTCTCCTTCCATGTTTCTACTCATTTCCTATAGCCTTTACGCTTTCTGCCTTTCATGTCACTTCCTATTCTTTCCTCCCTACACACACAAAGTAAAAGGAGGAGAGCTCTGATGGGCAGACACACACCTCATCCTGCAATTCAGGCAATGGGCTGCTTGACTTTAGCACAAAGGATTAATGTTGTCATCATGTGCGTTCACTGAGGGTCATGCCCCGACTGCTGTATGACCAGTGCCTTTGAGGGCAAAAGGTTCTCTGTAGTGTGTTGGAAGTCTGGAGGTGGGGAATTACCTGGCACTAGTGTTACAGAGGTGCATGCTCATGTCTTCTGTTCTCTTCCAGTCACCTGATGCAGCTGATGACCTCAGATACATAGATGACAGAAATAACTCAGGTAAGCTCATAGCTGAAGGGTACGACTTGCTTCCATGGTTCTAGAGGGTTCCCGTTTGCCTGCTTGTGGAATCAACCCTGAGGACTTCAACTTCTTGCTGCTTGAAGTGTTGTCCTATTTTGTCCATTCTAGAATGAAACCTCCAAACTTGCCACGTTCAGTTTTGGGTAGGATATTTGCATTGTGCTTTAGTGATGGCTAATTTGCTGAGAATGGCGTGTAACAAGCATGCCTAGTTTTCTTCTGGTTTTGTGTTCTGGAGTAAAGAGTGGTAGTAGAATGTGGGTGGGAAGTTTTGGCCTCTGTCACCTGCTGTAAGTGGATAACATCCATTGGCCAGGGTGTGCTTTGTGCCCCTTTTGCTAGAGCAAAGAATCTTGTTTCCTGCAGCAGGCAGCTAGAGATAAATTCATCCTGGTTTAAGACTTGAGAGCATTTGGGTGCTTGAGTACCCAGGTGATACTACAAGTCTACACTTGTGGATCTGTGTGCACAGTCACCTAACTAAACAGTAATTAAAGCTTTGACTGCTGTATCTCTTCCAGCTGTCCTAGCTATGGTATGTCTTTCTGTCCCCAACTATAATGGACAGGCTCAGACTATCTCCCATTTCATTCTAGGTGGCTGTAGTAATAGGGTGGAGCTCAGCAGGGCCTGCCTGCTCCTTAGTAGTACTTCTCTTTCCTTCAACAGTTGATGCTGGTTTTCTTCTACCTGTTTTGCAGCTATTTTTTTCCCCCCTTTATTTTACATGAGTAACAGTTTCTCTCTCAATTTTATCTTGGCAAATCTCTCTGAGTAAAGGCTGCACTTCAGACAGCTGATCCGTGTGTGGGCCATTTCCAGAAGGAGGTTCTGCTGCAAAGATACTCAAGAAAAGCTTACTTTCCTGAGAACAACATCTGTTCTTCATTCCTCAGAGTAAACTTCTCAACCCTAGGTTATTCTCTTGAGGCAGTCCATTCAGTCAGTGTACATAACTAGGAGGTCACTGAAGGGCCAGGAAATAATCAGTTGCTTAGGGGCTTCAGACCTCCCTATTGCCTGTCATTGGTCTCTTGGGCCCTCAAATAGAATAAGAGCCATAAAGAAAAGTGTGTGGTGCTCTATCAAGAGTTTTTTAACCCAGTCCTTAGTCTTTAAGTAATCTTTAAGTCACCAGGCTTGTACGAGGCTGGGATATGTGTGAGGTACCAAAAAAATGCAGGTTTTCCAAAATCAGTTTGGAAGGATCGCAGATGAAGATGCAACTAAGCTCTTTTGGTACGAGACAAAGCTCTCAAGTTTGGGTTTTTTGGTTTTGGGGGTTTTTTTGGGTTTTTTTGGTTTTGGTTTTGGTTTTTTTTAGATTCCTGCCCCGCTCCCCGCCCCATCTCATTGTGCCAGGCAGTGTAGCATTCCAGCCAACATATGGATTTTTAGTTTTACGTAAATTTTGGCAAGTTATAACATATGTATGAGGAATTTTTAAACCCCTCCTTTTCTGCATCAGTTCCAGCCTCCTGCTAGGCCTGCTTTTGTTTCTTTTAAGATATCCTTCTCAGAACGTGTAGAGTAAATATCTGGAATGAAATATTTCTCTGGGAAAACACTTGAGTCTTGGAGTGATTTTTACTTGCATTTTTTCTTTACCATAAAAGGAAAAGGAAGGGAAACCAGTTACCAAAGATCAAAGGAGTGTATGCTGAACTAGTGCAAAACAACACTATATGTGTGCATTCTTCTACTGCCCGCGCCCCAGCTTCCTTTGCAGCTCCCAGCATTTCAGGCACCAGTTTGACATATCCTATCAGGCCTTTCACTTCCATGTGTATTTAATACAGCTTTAAAAAGATCAGTTGCCACATTTAGTGACACCTTTTCACTGTACACCTCTACACACACTGGGATTTTAATCAGAATTGTCCTCGATCGTGAAATTATGGCTTTTTTATGAACTCATAAGCAATTCCTAAACTTTATGCTAGAAAAGCGTTATAACAGAATCTCCAAGGGTATCTTACTGCTGACTGCAGGAAAGCATTAGCATATCTCTCTTCTGAACGTCTTTCAAAGCACACCATTTTTTTTTTCTTGTCCATTGCAGATGGGCTCTAAGAAATACTTCTTGCCATTCTCAGGTCTGACTTCATGGTCATCATCTTTTAAATGTGTTTAAAAGTGTTTATTCCAGGGTTTTCAAGAGGCCATGAAGTTATTGAACTACATAATAGCCTTTTTAGGGTGGAACCGTGCTATGTGTGTGCTTTATGACATAACTTTTCACATAGAGCCAGAGTCTTTTGCTTTCCAATCTTAGAACCATCAGGTTTCAGAAATACACCCTTGATAACTTTGTATTGCACTTACCATGAGTAGGTATCCAGTAGTATGTAAGAAACTACTTTTGTCCTCACAGTCTTTGTCCACTTGGGATGTCTAATGTCTACAGCAACTTATACAGGAAAGGTATCTTTCTATCCTACACTGGACTAATCACTCCTCTATTATTAGTTTGGTCTAGAACTCAGCTCAGCAGCTCATATACACAAAGGAATGAAAGATGATCTCTTCACGTTCTTGTATTGTTAACTTATCCCCATTCAGCCTTTTTAGCCACAACTCTGCTCCAAAGACTTGCATCCACCCTTTTGTTCTCCAGACTTCCATTGTACAGATTATTTCCCACCAAAATGCCAAAATTTCACATAACTAGAATCTCCGGATTCATACTAGTTGCAATGCCTGTGCTCTCTTCCAGTATTTTCTGATTTCTCTCAGAGAATAGGAAGCATGTAAGGGAGGCTTGTACTGGTCCAGAATATACCAGTATCCTGTTTGGCTGGAAGTGAGTTCTTAAGGAAAGACTATAAGAAACAGAGAAAATGAGCTTGCACAGATGCATATTCTCAGTTTTCTGTAATCACCTGTTAAGTAGGGATGTCTTGAGCCAGGTATTGTATCTAGATCATCAATGGAATGATCCTTTATAAAACTGTCCAGATTTTTTTTTTAATCTTTCGTGATGCTTTCTGGTATTGTGTTCCATAATGAGGCATTTTGTTTAATTCTGTTTCTTGATAATGTCCTTGGGTCTTCTGGGATGCAGTGAATAACTATGTCTAATTCACTCGTTCTGTACCATTCATGTAGACCAGTATCATATCAGTTATCTTTCTTCCAGGCTGAAGAATCCTAGTTCTTCTTTGTGAGAATTGTTCCCACACCCCTGTGGACCTTTTTTATTTCATCTATGCCATTTTTAAGGCAGAGAAGGAGAACAGGGCTGCATGCATTATTGCAAATGTAGGTATATGATGAGTTTATGCAGTGGCAGAAGGTGTTTTGTGTGTTCTCCCATCTTTTCCACTATCTAATCCTCAAAAAAGAAATGGTTTTGCTGAGAAGTGTGCCAGTGTTTTCAGAAAGCTTCCCCTAATGACTACAGAATCATAATCTCATTTTAAGGATGTTGCATTTTATGGGATTATATTACTTTTTTTGAGTTAAGCATCATCCAGTAGCGTAAAAATAAACTTACTAAGTCAGCATGAGGTGCTGGCTAGTCCAATATTGTGTCTGATGCGAGCCACTGGGAATACCAAGAAAAGAGCATAAAAGAAGAAAAGCATAAAGTGATTCCTTCCAGAATACTACTCCAGGCTACAACAATATGTGTTTTAGCACTTTCTGAGCCAGAGGCCTTTAATTTTAGAGTTGTTTATTTCTTTCTTAAATCTATTCACCTTTGCAGTAAATTTCACCTTCCACATCATTGCCCAGTCAACTTGGTAAAATCCTAATACCTTTTTTTGTAGTTGAGTTTCATTTCACTACCCTGAGATACAGCTTGGTATCATCAGCAGTTTCTCTCGATTCAGTCTTCATCACTTCTAGTCCTTCTCATTAGTTACCAAATACTGACCCTGATACAGATAGTTGCTCTGTGTTGTGATAGCAGGTAATATCCTCCTGCATGTTTTCTGTATTTTAACTACTTACTTACCCACTGCAGGATGTGCCACCTTATCCCTTGGCAGCTTATTTTCGTTAATAGCTTTGGCTGAGGAACAGTCAGAAGGTTTTTTAAAAGTTCAGTATGCTGCGTTGAGATGACTTAACTTGCATGTTTGATGGCTCCTTTGGCTAATTCTAGTCTAAGAGGGTCTACAAGGAATGACTTCCTTCTAAGCCGCATTGATTTCCTCCCCCATCTGGCTTTTTATCTGCATGTGCCCATGTCTTTCTTTTACACCTGTTTGCCTTGTTTGGAAGTGAATCATTTGCTTGCCAATCCCAGTATCCTTTCAAGATGTCAGACGTGTCGCCTGCATTTGTTTGGTTCTGCGGCCTTTTCAAACAACAGGTTAATGCTACGGTTAATAGTTCAGGAAGGATTCTGAATTATGACTACTACTCATACTAGGGTATTTACACAAGTATCTCACAGTAGTTGCTTAAGCCAAATTATCGCAAAGGGCAGATGTTCCAGGTGTATGTCAAAGCGCAGCAGATAAGCTCTACAAGCTCCTTTCAGGAGGGTAAGGAGCCACTGTAACAGCAGTGTACTTTAGGCAGAGAACACATCCTAAAAGGCCTAAGATCAAGTTAACTGAGTCTGCCCTACAAGAGTATCTTTCCTGGTGAGTTCCTTTGGTGAGGGAGCCAAGTCACAGACTAAATTTACAGAAAGGACTTAGTTCTGTAACTTCAACGTTAAGCAAGGCCAGGATGCTCACCTCTCTCGTTAGCTGTGGCATACCATGCTGGTGGTCACACTGCTCTCTAGTGCGTGCTACTCTATTGAAACTAGTGACATGCTTGTAGCACTAGTGTACACCTGAGCCCTTTCGGTATACTTGATTTTTCCTAAGGCTTGGTACTTCCAATACTTCTCAGTGAATCATGGATGTTAGGGGCAGGTGTCTTCTCACGCATGTGACTTCCTTCCCAGAATCCACAGTAGTCAGTACATGAGCTAGAGATCACCTAAAAGTCCTAGGCACAGGATTACTGTAAATCACTAAGACTTCAGTGCTGTCTCAAATTCAACACCTGGGTATACCCTTGCATCTACGTTAACTGTATCAGCTACATACTTAACCTAGCACTTTCTCTTTAAAACTTTGATTTTCTTGTCTACACAGTTCCCCAGGAGCAGGATGGGCAGCCAGAGGAAGAGGAAATGTTAGTAACACGTGATTCATCAACACCTACGTCATCAGCACTTGAAGAAATGGCCCTGTACAGCAGCAAACGCAAACTCCGACACAGCCGGCGCAGTTTGGAGGCTGCTGTCCCTACGTAGAAGATCTGGTGCACCTGGGCAATGGAATAGCCCAGCACAGGGCTTTTGAGCTTCCTGTGCTCCAGGGACAGCACTGGACTGCCCACACTGCTGCCTCCTGGACTCTGGATGGGAACTGAGCACCCCAGGGAGCATTGTGGTCAACTAACTTCCTTTAAGGCTGTGAACCGCCCTCTTTTCTCACCCAGTAATGCACTGGGGCATGTCCTAAACAAAATGGGACAAACACTAGACTTATTAATGGCAAATTGAGAGGAGGTGTGGGTATGACAGTGGGCAGCTGCAGCTTGTTAGCCTGTAAATATTGTGTGTGTGGGAAGGGTAGGACAGGGAGAACATAGGAGTGTGAGAGTGTGTTGGGCTCCAGCTGTTATTTCCTCAACTTGGATTTGTTAGTGGTTAATATGGGAGCTTCTACTCTGTTATGAATTAGAAGGAAGGTCCAGCCTGCCTTTGCTCCTATTTAATTTCCAGTCTTTTGCCAAAAAGCATCTCCCTCCACTCTCCCGCACTGTCACCTCACTTTCTTTTGGGAGTATGTGGAAATGGGTAGCTTGGAGGCAAAAACAAAAAAGGCAAAAAAAAAAAAAGGACTTTCAGTGAAGTGCCTCCCTCTGACACTGACACCTATGTGCTCAAGCAAAGACGACTGAATAAGCAGGAGCCTGTGCCACCTCTGTGCCACTTGCCTCTGGTGGTGAGCGCAGCAATCTATCCCATGTAGGAAACTGCTCCTGCCAGTATTTTGTGCTGTTCTGGGAGACAGGTACCTACCTAGACATACACATAACTGTGTGTATCTCATGCGTGCAGTGTGAACCACTCTACAAGTACACTGTCCTGAGTGTCAGAGGAGGCCAGGTATCTGTCTTCTGTCAGCACCATGCCTGAATTGGTGAACTGGGGCAGAAATGAGAAAGGAGCTGAGCAGCTGTAGCAAGAGTGTAGCAGTGTGCATGTGTGACAGCAATAGAGAGCAGAATAGTTGGGGATTAGGATACGGTGGCAGAGATAGGAGGTGTAAACAGCAGATAAGATAGTGGGTTAGGATTCAGGAAACGGGGAAGGGTAGGAAGTGGCGTTGCTGGGGTCAGGTTAGGAGTAATGGGGTCTTACAGGTAGGAGGATACTAGTGGGCGAGGCCATGATGTTGCCCACTAGCGGTGAAATGAAACGTGACGTTACGGGGGTGCCCTGCGTGGGGCTTTCAAAGAGCGCCTGCCAGGCAGGGAGCACAATGAAGTAGGATGGGTCTGGCCTATGCCTTGCAATAACTACACAATTCTACTTTCTGCCAACTTGTTGGCTTCAGGCCCCTCTCCATGTAGAACAGGGAAAATACATGCTTGCCCATGCAAGAGGAAAAAAAAATGGAAAAGGAGCAGGGGTGTGATTCATGGTTTCCACGAGTGGAACAAGGGCTGTGAACAGATCCTGTATCGAGTGAGCTCTCCAGATGTGGAGGAGAGAGATGCTGCTTATAGCTCTGAAATCAGTCTCTGCTGCCAACTACTGAAGTAAACCATCCCTTTTCTTTTTCTCTTTTTTTTTTTTTTTTTTTTTCTTTTTTTAATGCCTCTGATAGGGAGAAGGGCATCTGAGCTTGGCAGTAACCTGATCTGTCTACCCTGATACATTGGTGCTCTCTGCTGAACCCCTCCAGCAGTAAGACCAGAGTTGGACCTTAAGCCTTTCAGTGACTCAAAGTGGCTTGGGAGCGACAGGCACTTCTGCTTGTATATTTGCTGAATGAAAGAACTGGGTGCAGTTTCTTTTAGTTGAGAATCTCCCTTCATGCCAAAATCCAGTGGATCATTTTAACTGACTTCAATGTTTTAATTTTACAGAGCTTTGAAGGGGGACCTCTGATAATTTCAAACTGCAGCTATGGCTGTTTCCATCATCAGCAATTTGAGCTTTTCCTTTTTAAATCTAATTTTAGCATTTCCTTTTTAACAACAGCAATTTCGGAAACAATCCTGGATTGGTTTTGGTGACTAACTTGTGATTCTTTTTTTTCTTTCCCTTTGCGGTACCTGGTGCCAGGCTCTGGGTTCTCTCCCGTTCTCTCCTGAGAGACTCTGAGGGAAAATTAGCGCATCAAGACTGTAACTAGTGAAATTTGTACAACCAAAGAAATCTATTTTGTGGTTCAAGGATAATAAAGTTTACTTTACATTTTAGAACCTTTAGTTAACGTGGTTTGCCCTGTGTGAAGTCTGCAATTTCTGTATCAACACTTTGGTTCTTATCACACTATAGTCTAGCAAACATACTAGTGATTTTCTGGCTTTTGGGTGCAGAAATTAATGATCACCGAAATCAGTGACAACTGCAGGCATATCAAGATGAGCACGTACTACTCATGTAAATTTGGTAGAAAACTGTCATCTGTGCTGAAAGGGGAGGAAGAGAACCTAAACCAGTAACTATTAGCTCTATCTTTATGTAGTTTGGGAGGGACTCCTTGTTTTGCAAGTAGCAGATTCACTCTTGAGGGGATGGGAGGAGAGTAGATGTTTCAGCTCCAGAGAAGTTGTAGTAGTCAGGAAAGGAAACGGGGCCAAACAGGTGAGATGATATGTGTTGGATACAGTGGTTTAGTTATCACATTCATCACTGACACCTCTTTAAAAAACAACATCCTGCTTAATGGCATACAAGAGAGGGAGGTAAATTCAGGAATGAGAAAACAAGCTGTAACGTGCTGTGCAGTGTTGCAGCCTTTAAGACAAGTACTGATGCAGCTGCAGCGGGACTCTAATTCCATCCATACAAGGGGCTGAGTAGGCAGGAAATGTCCCTGGGTGCTGTGGTGCCCACGCGCTTCATGCCTGGGCCTCTGTCGGTAAAGGCTGCCCAGCGTGATGCTGCTGTCTGCGGCAGCGAGGACTGGTTCCTTCTGCCAGTGCTGAGCTCTGCGGCGCCTGCTGCTCTGGCCCATCGCCTCATGGGTGGGGGTGAGCTCATGGAGCAAAGGGTCTGGCTCCATTTGACCAACTGCCAGGCCGGGGCGGGGGCACACGTGTGTGTGTGTGGATGAAGGAACACCCGGACACGTGAGTCAGTAGGTGGCTGTTACAGGAGTAGCCTGGAAGCAAGGCACAGCCTGAGACCTGCTCATCAGCTGATGTAATACGAAACAGTGATACCAGCAAGACCTTAAGCCTCTTGGCTTCTTTACTTGGCCCTGCTTAAAAAAAAAAAAAACAACCAAAAAAACCCCTATTTTGTTTACATGATTAAAGCTTTTGAAAACATAGTTTAAATATTAAAAAACTAACACATATCATGTAGCCCAAACAAGTTTTCCTTAGCCTGGATCAATGGATGGCTACCAAGAGGTGCCAGCACCGTGAAAGAAAAGCAGCCTCAGTGGGAAGAGGGCAGAATTCCTTTTTCTAGAGCCAGTGTCATGCTAGACCTTGGCCTTATTCTCCATCCTTTGCAACTATTGACTTGCAGGGACGGAAAAGGGACCTTGGCATGTCACATGGCACCACAGGAACAGTCTTGTCTTAGTTCAGGCTTGGAGGGTTCAAGAATCTAAAGTGTAGACTTACACAGACTCAATATTCAATATATTGCACAGGTTTTCTCCTATAAAATGGAATTTTTAAAAATCTTGTTTCAATGCATCTTTTTTCTCCCCATTTAGACTGTAGTTTTCTTGGGCCAGGTTTACTACTTTAGGCATACATATCACGTAACACACCTGAGCCAGGATTAGGACATACGCAATAGTTACCACTTTAGAGGAAAGTAAACATCATTAGGGTCCTTGTAAGAATTGAAGCAGGTCATTAGCGTAATTTTTCTCAGACAAAAGCACATAGTAACATACACATCTCATAAAAATGTGAGCCTGAAAGCCTCATGTAACATATCTGTCCATTGCATATACACTGGGGGGGGGAGGGCACGGAATGGGAAACCCACATCCATTTATCCGCAATTGCGATTTCCCCGAAGGGTCCATGTTGCAGGCCCCATTTCCAGTTACAGTATGGACAGGAGGACAGAGATGATTGCTGTGATGGAAGGTGGCCCAGAAGTCTTAACAGCGAGCACATTCAGAAGAGTTTTAGAACTAGAAAATCTGTCCAGCTGCTTTGCTGCTTCTATGACAAACCTGTTGATGAGAAGCAAGGGAGTAGGGCCTAATTCCAAATGCTCTACTAGATGAAGATCCAGAAAAGGTGTTCAGGCAAGAGTGTCTGATTTACGACTGCTACTCGAAGTATCCAAACAGCTAGCACACAATTGCCTAGGGTAAGATGTTGCTAGTGTAGTAAAGATGGAGAAAGACAACCAAAAAATATTTTTCAGAACGTTATAGCTTCCCTGGGTTTTGAGGTGTGCTGGAAGGATGCTCTTATGTCTTCATTAACTTAGGAAATTTATCTAGGGTGGAGATTTTACTATAAAAAAGGAACAAAAAACCCAGTTCAATTTTATAGGGACAATGCAAAGATCTTCAAGGCTGCGCAAATACAGAATAGGTAGAAGGTTTGCAAGGAACACTCTTGCAGCAAAATGCATTGTATAGCAACAGTAAATCAAAGACATGCTACTGGGAGTGTGGAGGGAAAGTTAATGTCATGTTGGGACATAGCTCTAGGTGCACCTTGCATGACATGAAGTAAAACCTGCTCTACGTAACACTGATTTTTATGCATTGTAGTTTTACTGGAGATTACCACATAGCTGACCACCCTAGCTGGTCAAAAGCAAATGGAAGGGAGCAAATGATACTGAAATATGGAAGACAGCAATGGGAAAGAACTACACCAAGCTAAATAAAAAACACAGTAATGCATATAAAAAAAAGAATCTAAAAAACCAACTTGTTAACGTGGCACGAGTATGTAGCCTGGGATGCTATCTGGTTTGTGACACTAGCTGGTTAAGGGCGTGTTTCAGCATGAAAGACTAGGACAAGCAGTAGGATAAGTAATAAACACCCAGATAGCTACATAGAAGGCGGCAGCGGCAGAGATGATTGTGATGACACTTGAGGAGCATTGTGGAGTATGTAAAAATTATGGACTGTCTAGGGGAAGGAGCTCCTATCTTTAGGATCTTTCACTACATCTACAATGTATGTAACTAATGTAATCTGTAAACTTAGAGTCAACTAAAAAAATACAAGTAGCAGCAGCAAAAGCAGTACTGAGCTAAACCTACAGCTTCACTTAGTCCAGCATATTGTCTCCAGGTATGTAGCATTTCCATTGTGCTATAGCCAGCACTGCCACCCCACCACTGTAATTTGGCTTGGCCACCTCAGGGCCCTAGGCAAAGCCACTTCACTGGCTCCCAGATCCATGCTATTTAAATACAGTCTGTTCTGTTAAATTGTTTCTTGACACCACAGGAAAGCTGCAGCTTGTCCAAATGGTTATTAATCAGTAGCCGACGCATGTGGATAAAAGCAGATACTGTGTGTCTTAAGAAAAAAAATCAACTACCCACCTAAACCAGAAATAAAGTGTCCCATACCAAATGCTGTGACAGGCTCCCAACAGCCTTCCTGACTAAGGGAGACCTGGCATCACAAAGATGCATCCCTTTCTAGTAAGAGCAAGTAAATGTCCCCCTCTCTGCCACAAAGGGCCAATTCCTTATTTTCCGCAGTCAGACAACACCTGCCACCCCACCCCAAGCTCATGCCCCTTCTCTGAGGTTTCCTCTACTGTTCTTTTTAGGCAGCATGGTAAACAAGGCACAAATTTTGCACCTTGTACCAAAACCACGCAAGTGTATAAGCAGGGTATAATTAAAGCATTAGTTCAAATCAACCTCTTTCACTTTGAACTGAAAGCATTCTATAAATAAGTGTTCATGTAATTAGTACCTGTGTCTTATCTGAGATAGCGCTATCAAAACATCAGACTGTAATAGCATACTGCTATAGGATGGAGCATCTAAACCAGCCTATAGCTCTTTCATACATGAACATATAGCTTAACACACATTTCATGCATACAAGAAATCAATAATAGACCAATTACTCTTATAAATGATAGAACTTCCCCCCCACCTCTTCTACTGTGGTATAAAAAAATTCTTCCTTATGGAACTGCTTGGAAGGTAGGTGTCGCGTCCCAAAGTTGGAGCGACTCAGGTTCGTGGATTTCCTTTGTCAGAATTAAGGTGAAACGACACCAGGGGAGTTCAAACAACCACCAGCATTTATTCAACCTAGCTAACCTTGCCCAAGTACAAGTGAATTTATCAATATGAACCTTGCATCATGTCTTTTAGCCACTGTTTGAGAAGAGAGGTGTGGAAAAAGGAACAGAAGGGAATCCCTCCCGTTGAGTCACGAGGTTCAGAGTAGACCCCCTTGCTTTCTGAACTCCTTCTCGGAGAGGAGCCCAGGGGCGGCTAGATCCACTCCTAATCTCAGACTTGGTCAACGGTTTATGTTTCAAAGGATGGGGTGTAGGGACTTGTGGAGAAGAGAGAGGGAAAAGAGTGAGAAAGAGAGAAAAGACAGAAATAAAGACAGAAAGAAAAGGAAAAGAGAGAAGAAAAGGGAGTCACCAGTCCTGGGTCCAGCGTTGGTCCAGCCAGCGTAGAGATCCAGTTCTGGAGGGCGCGCGCCGAGCATTCATTCTTCCTTCTTTTATGGTGTGTTAGTCGGTGGTCTCGACATGTGCAGTTCACGTTCCTGGGCTTCTCTGGAATCAGTCAGTGAGCTTGGGGGGGGGTTCATTGGGGAGTTGCCTCTTTTTACCTGCTGGCATGACCGCTTAAGATAGAAGCACAGTCCCATCCTCTGCAGAGCCCTCTCTTCCGGGCGCATACGCTGTGCTCCTTCTCATGGTCACTTAAGATAAGGAATCACAGCCTTGGAGAAGTGCGCTCCCACCCTCCGCGGGCCTTCTCCTCCGGCCACATTGTCCTGTTCACACAACTCAGCGTTTTTACAGAGGCATCGTTTCCACCAAAGTTCTTTAATGAATGTTTGAGACAATGCCTATAATTTGTCAGGCCGTCACAGTAGGCTGTCAGAGATTTTTCTTTTTCGTCCATCTCAGAGGTCTCTTCTTCTCTATGTTAGTAGTATTGTTACAACCTTTCTGCTTGATGCAAGCTTGATGGGCATTCTCACCATATACAGCTATAGTGACTTCAAACTCACTGTCCACTCAAATGGATTTTTGTCTCCAACATCTTCAGTAGCACACCATCTGGCTCCTGATTACATCACTCCATGCAGAAACTAGAATTCTGTTTTCCATACAAAAACAGTAAAAAAAATGAGGATAAATTATGAACTGTATTGCAACACCATATTGCACTCCTGCGCTTTCAGCTGCCCCTCTCTCTCCCCCTCTCCACACCAGGATGTGGCAGAAGGCACACAGTAATGTTAGTGCTGCCTTTTTTGGGCAGATGAATTCTGCGGGCAAGAGAGCTTGAAGAACTATGGACTATAACCCGATATGAGTATGAAATAGCATACTGGCAGACAGAATTTTACAACTATAAATGCAAGATAATACTTACCAAAAGAAACAATTTAAGTTTTCACTGGGTTTATTCAGGAAAACTTGGACAAAAAAAAAAAACAGTAGGAATCATTATGCTCAATGACAACATCTGTTAAAGAAGTCCAGCATGGGTAGATATCACTGGTATTTACAATATCAAGCACTACACTTCAGTGACAGAATAGTTCATTTTGGGAATACTATTTCTGTGACATGTCATCCTGGCGCAGTTTTTCTAAGGAAGTTAGGAAGATGTTATTGTCAACAGGCTTGGAATGTGCACAGACATGGTGGTACCAGAATGTTTCAGTCAGCCATCCAGCCATCCCAAGTGTTCCCTTGCTAGCCAAGTTATGCACTACCTGTTCTCCCCTAGTCTTCCTGACTGCAAAAGCAGGTTTGACACACATTGTGGTCAGAAGAACAGGTTTGGTCTCTAGTCCTGCTCCAGTGACCAAATGTGGGGCTGCCTGATGGGTATCCCTGAATGGCCTTGGTTACATTAGTTGCATATCTTATGATCCTCTTTACCGTCCCTTTACCATCCCTTTCTCTGCCTATCCCTCCTTTTCTTCATTTTGGTCGCCTTCCAGAAAAACAACCAACCTTGAATTACTTCTTCCCCTTTGGTCTCACTTCCGTTACATTCATACCCAAATCTGGTACTTCTGGTAAGGTTACCTACTTACCATACCTTTATATGGTATTACTGATATGGTGACCTAAGGACTTTCGGCCTAGCAAGATTCTACTCCAAAAGGTCCCCAGTACTCCCTTTATCTGCAGCATTCCTCTGTTCCTCACATAATTTTCCCTTAACAGCCTGTGAAAGCCAGCCACCCCTCCCAGCACTATTTGCAACTTTTGTCAGCGTCTCACATTGTTATCTGTTTGGTCCAGCAATTTCTCACATCATGGCCAGTACTCCCCCATGTCCTGTTCAAGTTACCTTAGTCTCTGGCCAGTGGCCTAGTCAGCTGTTTGCAGATCAAACACTTCCCAGCAGAGGCAGTTTAAATACTATCTTGTTTTCTTTTAGTTTATTGCACCCCTATATGAAAGACAGGTGTGTCATTAATTGCTGCATTTTCTTCTAAGACACAGATATTTGTCTATATAATTTACCTCAGTTTGCAATGAAATTCTACTTCCAGATAGAATGTGTCCTAAGGTACTGTGACAGCATGTATTGCGTATGTCGCTTACAGTGCAAAAAGGACTGTGGCTAAAATGTGAACTTGCCGGTAAACACAGAGTGCTTGAATTGCGTATGTGTCTTCCAGGAGCTTGGTCTTACTTTGCAGTGTGACACCATACAGTGCCCCTGAAAATAGCACTGGCATCACAAAATAATAATCAATCCCAACAGATAATACTAATAAAAAATCCATGAAAGTTACTATCATGGGAAACAAAATTCAGAAACAGTGTAAAGACTGGTGAACTATGCAACCCAACAGCCCTTGGTCATGTTTAATGTGAAAGAATGTAATATAAGTTCAATGTACCATAACAACAAATCATATTAAAAAACATATGGGTTGTAAAACCCAAATGCTCTATCCCTGAAGATAACTAACTGGCCACACATGGAACCCTTTGACTGAAAAATGCTTTCAGAGAGCACAAAAAACTGAATTCCATGCATTAAGTTCCAGTTTTACCTGGGAAAAAAAAAGCACCACCAAAAATTTATAAATATCTATTTCAAGAATAAGGTGAATATTCAACAGTCAAGGATTTTCAAACCAATCAAGGATGGCTATGAAAATTAAAAACCAAAATGCCCAATCTCTTTATAACAGAGTTTAAGGAGGAATGAGTAAGTGGTGATCTCAAGGCTGCAGATGCTTTTCCAAGCAGGTGAAAGAGGTCTCGGAGGCTATGCTTTGCAATATGTGTTCAGAATGGAAGATACACAACTCTCAGAAACACACACCATCAAAAGCTTTTACTGCTCTGCAGAAGCAAGCTCCTGAATCTGAGGTCATGAAAACCCACTCCATTTTAATATTATGTGGTAAGTTATGTGGCAACTGCAACTGTAAACCCCTACTAGTTTACCACTCAAGAAACCTGGGGGTGCTGAAACATTTAAGCCTACTTATGTTACCTGGTCACTAGTGTTCAGATAAGAAGGCATGAGAAGCATCCAGTATTACAGAAGATTGGTTAGTGAATTGCTTTAGTCACCCAGGTAATCCAGCACTTATCGCCTGGCTGATTCTAAGTAAACAGCCAACCAGCTCCCCTCTGTGATTTGCCTCCAAACATTTAAGTTGTGCTTACCACCAAACGCTGCCTCAGTTTTAGAACCACTCAAGAGTGCTAATTTCAAAATGTTTTCTTTATGACAAACACATTATTTGAAAAAAATGACAAATCAAACAATTAGTGTGTGAAATTTCAAAAAGTTGCAACTTGCCTTGAAAAACAGTCTTGCTTCATGAGACTTAATAAGTAGCAAGGCAATGACTGCGTCTTGGAAGGCACTGTGGAAGGACTATATGCGTGATTTTTTAAAGGTTTGAGAAATGAGAGGATGATGTAGTTCAAACAGTAAATGTTGAGTTAGATGAAAGAGACAGCTATTCAAGAACTTAGAGAACTGAATGAAGAAGAGTTACCAGAAAATTAATTAGACCAATTTGCTAAAGAGCAGTAAATATAAAAATAGAAGACTTAAAAGTATCGGTAATGGAAACATGGACAAAAGTATGTATGGGAGCAGTAGGAAGCTTGGTGCAGGAAGCTCGAAAACATATTCGTTTTCCATTCAAATCATTAGTTCCCAAATTTAATTTATGTGAATTTACAAACTTGCTTGAGAACACGTCAGTTGTAAAGGGGAACTACTGTAGCAACATTTTAATGAGAAGGGTTAAATGATCATGAACGGAAATATTCAGAAGGTTTTTCTCTCCTGTTTGGTAGGCATCATGGTAATCTTTCCACAGGACTTGAAAAAATGTACATTAAAAAAAATTACGGCTCAGCGTGACCTCTACTGACAGAAAGATGAACTGCCACGTACAGTTCGATGGCTGGAATTCAGTAGAGGCTGAGTTAAGGAAAGCTATAGAGCTTTTACCAGATTTAAAAATGGCACCTTGGCCAAGGCCGGCTCCACCCGTCAAGATTTAGTTTAGCATAGAAATATAACTTGCACAGACTCACGGTTTAGTCTAAACATTTTCAGATGAAAGGTTCATACTAGTTCAGAAAGGTTTTACACAACACATACAAAACTTCAATTACTAGGAAAAAATGTCTTTAAGGAAGAATCTTCTTGTCATGAACACTTGAGAAAAAAAAAAAACACACCTGAGGAAAAGCTTACATAAACAGAAAGAGAGAAAGGTAATGGTGAGTTGTTTAGAATAATTTATTTGATGCCTTAAAATGTATTAGAAAAAAAACTACTGGCTTAGTAGATTACCAGATCAAAACAAAAATAAAACCTGCCTGAGAGAAGACGTGCAAAACATCACAAAAATCTGTATACCCATGTAAAATGGTAGGTATTACTACCTAGCATCGTCAGGAGGTGGGAAATGAATAACTGATATAAAGCTATAAAGCAATAATGAAAATTTATAAATCGGTAGTCTTCCCCCCCCCCAAAAAAAAGCTAAATCTAAAAAACAAAATCAGGAGGAGGAAGCTCTCTCAGCCTTTCCTCACATGTGAGGTGCTCCAGTCCCGTTATTAGCCTTGCGGCCCTTACCTGCACTCTCTCCAGCATGTCCATGTCCTCCCCATCCTGAGGGGCCCAGAACTGGCCGCAGCACTCCAGCCGTGGCGTCACAAGTGCCAAGCAGAGGGGAAGGCTCTCTTCCCTCAGATGGCCGGTAGCACTCCTCCTAACGCAGCCAAGGGTGCCATTGGTGGCAGCAAGGGCAGGTTGCTGCCTCGTGTTCAACTGAGAGTCCACCAGTAGCCTAGGTCCTTGTCGGCACAGCTGCTGTCCAGCTGGTGGTTCTCCAGCACATAGGGCTGCAGGAGGCTATTCCTTCCCAGGTGCAGGACTTCACACCTCCCCTTGTTGAACTGCAAGAAGTTCCTGCTGGCCTGTTTCTCCAGCCTGTGGAGGTCCCTCTGGATGGCAGCACGATGCTCTGGTGTACCAGACGCTCCTTCAGTTCGGTGGTGTTGCAGGTCGTTAATGAAGATGTTGAACAGGACTGCGTGCAGCATTGACCCACGGGGTACACCGCTAGTCACTGGCTTCCAAGCGGACTTGGTTCCACTGATGACCACCCTCCAGGCCCAGCCATTCAGCCAGTTTTCAATCCCCCTCACGCTACGGTCATCCAGCCTATACTTCATCAGCTTTGCTACAAGGATCTTACAGGAGACCATGTCAAAGGCCTTAAGGAAGTCCAGGGAGACAATAAAATACAAATGTCCAAAGACAGTTAACTAAGTCATCGTATTTATTAAAGCAACTGGCTAAAGAAAAGTAAAAATGGAAGGCAAGTGTGCTAGGCCATATTAATAGAAGTAACAGAAGTCCAAGCATGATCCAGTTAAATTTGATCTCCAATTCACCGATTGTAAATTGCTCTGGACTATAGTAGGAGTCACCCATCTCACATGGTAATACCTGAATTTATGCATCTTAAGCTGAAACCACTTATACATCTTACAGCCTCAAGAAAAAAGGTATGTAAATACAAAAAGGCAGAAGGGTAGTACATTGCCCAAAGTCCGTGGACACTGTAACAGCAACAAATACTACCAGTTACAGACTCAGACACAGGGACAGTCCCTCCCAGTGCTTCTGTTGGAAGAAATTTCTTAAGCTTTATTAACAAACTGGTCTCTCACTATCACCACCATCAGTGGTAACCTAAATAGGTTAGAGATACAAGCTCCTTTCATATTGCAGCCAGTCTCTCCCGTGGACGTTTCTTAGACCAATGCTGTAATACAGCAGCAGATCTACACTTTTTTTTTTTCTTTAAAACTGGGTAACAAATCCCCTCCTTAGCACACACACTGGAGCAACAGTTCTGGATCTTAAAGACTCTCAGCTGCTTTATCCCCTTAGGTTTTGCTGTATGAGCAATTCTTGCACTCCATGATAGCCAGCTGAGAATGATTTATTCATTGGTATAGCAAAAGTGATTTTCAGAGCCCCTGCACGAGGCCAGCACAAACAAGTGTGGTCTGGCACAACTTTGCATTCTTCTTTCATATTAACCATTTTTCCACTCTCTGAGAAGACAGGCAGAAGCAAGCAAACATGCCTCTGGCCATTTCCCAGAGAAGAACCAACATTTACAAGAGTCAAAGTTTTTTCATTTCACTTGTTTTGGAAGAAAAAAAAACAACCAACAACCACAAACAAGAGTTTTAGAAGGTTCTCAGTGGATACCAATATTCCCAGGGCACTAGCAAGGTAACCAATAGACTTTCCTACATAGATGCTTGCCTATATTGGCTTCCTCATCTTAGCAACCCTCAAGTATTATGAATTCATCCACATCATAACCATGGGAAAATAACACCAGCTCAGTAATTTTGCAGAAACTGAAACAAACGACGGGGTAATTGTTATCTGGCCAAAGCAGTCCGAGAACCACGGAACCTTCTTTTGGGAGAAATGGGACAGGAGTGGATGATATTCCCCTTTCCCTGCTCCTTCCAGTACCTCTCAGAAGGAGACTGTACAAGAGTGTTCAGAGAAACAGGGATTAGGAAATTGCAGCAAGCTCTCATAAAGATACGAGGAAGACAAAAAAACAGAGGTAAAAGTAATACGTTAAGGAAGACTAATTTCATTCTTTCAGTCATATTTCTTCTAACACTTTGCTTAATTTTGTTTTAAACATGCCTCAACAAAGGAGCAAATGAAGTGTCACGTTTTCTAGCAAAGCCTCCAAGCCTTTGTCTGGGTTAGCTCCACTCTGATTTAGCAAATTTTTAACTTCCCAGTGATGCTAAATCAGAAACCACAGCAATAAATAAAGAGAAACAGAATAGAACAGGGTGGGGGCAAGGAGAACAGGAGATTTCAACTCAACTTTGTGGAAGAAAGTTTCCTCTCTCTGCTACATCTACACAGTCAAGCAGGCATTAAATTTTGAATATACACAAGAATAATCCCAAGGACAAAGGTCTGAGTTCATCCATCCTAATTTAGGGTGGGAAGCTATAAGTACAGAAAATATTTCAAAGCTCTTTAAATGTGTCAAGTTGCCTTTTCTATTAATTTGTCTAATAAATGGTAGGACCTCTACCTACAAACCTGTACCACTTCTAATATGCAAATTCTAGTTATTATAAATCAAATTACTCAATATAAATTAAATGAAAGAATAAGGTGTTTTTTTTTTTTTAATCTATAAATAAGCCTTTAAGGAAATTAGTTAGGCACTTTCTCTCCGAGTTGTTCAGTCCAGCTGACTTGAATATCAAAGAAGCTCTTCTTCAAAACAGAAATGCTAAAACTACCACAAATCTGTACCCCAATCAAACAAGAAAACTGTACAAAGTTAATTTTGAAATGTAACTGTACGAGTATTTCCCAGGAGAGCTATTGGGAAATAGCAGAATTCACAAGAAATTAAAAAGAAACCGCACAAATCAAGCTATGCATATAGAAGATCAAAAAGAGCAAAGACAAAGTCAAAACTTTCAAGAAATAAGCTCCTTGCCTCAGCTTTACAAAGCGGGGAGGCGGGGGGGAAGACAAGACAGCTAATGGGAATGAGTAATAGGAAATGGAATTACCTTGCTGGATGTATCGAAAAATTCAAGAATCCTATTATCCCCAAGAAGATTCTGCATAAAATTTTACCGCAGAATTTGGAAGGGATGGTACACTAAATCACAAATCTAAATATAAAAAATATCTTAAGAAGCCTTTCCAGTGCAGTATTACAACACAAGTTACTTAAAAACTCTTGCTCACCCCTAGTCCTCTTTCAAATGTCGTGGGTTTTTTCCCTTACGGTTCTGGAATTTTATCATAGTACCTCTTGAGTGGCACAATAATCATTTGACCCTGGCCCCTGTTTAAGTCATATGGCCTCATTCCCCCACTCTGGAGAACTCCCCTCTTCAGAGCAGTTTCCTGCTTTTCCTTCAAGCAACCCAATAAATCCCTTCCTCCCCTTCATCATGTGGTTATCACCCTTCAGTACCTTGCTGCACTGTGCTACTCAATACCAGTCCTACCAGTTCCAACAAAGAGACACTAGGCTGAGAGCCAAGCAGCCTGCCTTATATTACCAGTTTTCACTGCATTCCTTTGTCATTATCTCATCATCTCTTTATCCAACAATTTTATCTGAAGCACTCGCTGCAATATTTAATTACTGCAGAGCGCCCATCTCATTTTACTCTTTTATTTCACCTTGCATACAATGTTCAGTTAAAGTGAAGGAAAAGCAAGTACAGAAACTGAGAGAAGGGCTCATCCCCTGTCTTTCCTCCTCTAACTGTAAGACACCCAATGCTTTATTTGCCAATTAAACAATCAGTTTTTCTTTTTGACTGTTACTGCTTTCAGGAGGGATGCTAAACAAGGCCACCTGACCTGGTTTATATAAAGAAAACAACGGTGGTGCAGAAAACTGGCTGATGGAGCACTACCAAAGTAGGAACAGAGTTGCTAAAATTCCGCACTAGTGTCTGTATCTATTCTTCCTTCATTTAAATTTATAATACCCCTTTTTATTCTCCATCACATGCTGAATTTTCTGTGCTAGAAAAAAATTAAACAGAGCTTCTATTCAAAATATAATGCATCTTTTAGAAGTTTTCCTGAGTAACAATTTAGCAGCCTGCTGACACAATGAGAAATGTCACAGTTTTCAGAGACATGACTGTCTCCAAACTGAAAAAGTATAAAAGCCTAGAATTCTAATAGTATTTGAGGATTTCTGTTCTATGCCTGATGCATTCTGCCCCTCGGATTATAGTCCAAGTCATACTTGTGTTCCCACAGAATCCAGCCAAAGTCTATGAAACTGTGAAAATGTAGTCTCACACTCCGTATTTCATTTCCCCGTGTTAACTGTACTTGGAACCAAATGACCTGCAAGCTTTTGCGTTCTCCAGATATTACACCACCAGATGCCTCAAGCAGAGAGCAAGACCCATGTGTTGTCAACAGAAGAGAATTAATCAGGTGAAACACATTCACAGAATCCTAGGGGGAAAGCCATACTCTAGCCTAGAGAGGAAAGTAAAAAGCTGCCAAGGTCCCCACTCCAAGAAAAACTCCTTTCAAGTCCCAAATCCAGTGATCAGTTTAAGAGTGAGCATTTTACTAAAATGTACTATCCAAGCCTCTGAGGACATGGCTTCCCTACACCACTTTAGAGGTGCATGTTCATATGTGACCTATCTTTGAGGTATGGAAATGCAAAAGCAAAACAACCTAAGGCAATACCTATCTCATCGTGCATCAGGGAAAAAATGGTCTGAAAGACTTTCAACAGTTTAAGTAACTTAAATATATCAGGTAAGAATCCTTAGCTTTAATNCAAAGAGACAAAAAAAAAAAAAGTCCCTTCCAGCTGTAAGTGGGCCCTTGAGCATAGAGCCAGAAAGAAAGATCAGGGGATAAGAGGTCATAGTACTGACTGCTGAGTCACGTGAAAAGGGATAGCATACACATTTAATCACATTCATACATTTTTAAGAGGTTGCAATTTGCATCCTTAGCATTGTCTTATCATATTAACTGAACATAATTTTATTTTCTCTAAGCAGTCTTCAGCTCAGAAGAGAAGGCCACCTGCTCCGTTATTCTGGCAGTACAGTGTTCCTACATTCCCCTCCCAAAGGAATGCAGCCTAATACCACATTAAAACAGAGCCTGCAGTTTTACACCAGCCACACAGCTAATCATCTCTAGTAGTTTGGGGTTTGCTTCCCTTTATTCATGGGACTTTAAGAATGGAATAGAGTCATTTGGAATTCTTTTCCTTCAACCTTCTTGGGGATGGAGGAATAGTTAAAGTAAGGGCCTATAACTTAGGAAGCTTGTGTTCAAGTTTCTGCTCCATTACAGATTTCTGGACAAAACTTCAGACAAATCACTTTTCATTAGCAAGTTTTCCGAGACATGGAAAAATTCCCTTTCTCTAGCAAGATGTTCTGGGAGAATTCTATTCTATTACAAAGTACTCAGCTATGCTGCTAATACTGCCCTACTAAATTCACTGACAATCCTTTTGCCTATGGAATCATTGACAATTCCTGTTTTTTCACAGGAAAGCTGAAAAATCTGTTTTGTATGTCTTACTAATACACAAATTAATGTTTCCAAGTACTTTCTCTGCAATTATCTCACTGAATTGTACAAAAGGATTCAGTACTTCCATGATGCTTAGTACATCTTAGTTCTCTTTTCCCTAATAAGCACAAATTACTAATTCTTTTTAGCTTCTGCTCTTACTTGTCAGCACCAGTACCCTTGTGACATTTGTTCTGATGAATTTTAAAACTGTTTTTCCAAACATTTTTCATTGTTCCTGATGATAACCAGCATTGGCATTCAGGACACAAATCTCCAAGACAGATTCAAAATTGCACCACTTGCACATATATATTCTTTCTCTTTAGGAAAAAAAAAAAAGGAAACAACTGGTCCGTGCTGCTAAAGCTAAAATGACTGGCTGCTGACCTAATTTGCTGTAGCACCATTCCTGAAGAAAGGAAATCCATTCTCCAATTTACTCCCAAAGCAAGCCTAATGTAGAAGCAAGTCATTGAAAAACATTCTCTACCAATACATCTTCCAGCTATCCCACCTCAGCACCATCTATTTTAGTGATTTTTTTCAGCTGGGTTGGGTTTTTTTTTTCCTTTTTTTTTTTTTTTTATTTTCATTATTAAAGCTAGTTTTCAGCTTTATGAGTAGCAGCTTTTCTGATGCTTTCCTGACATTCATTTTCCTGAAAGTAAATACAGGTCAACGGCTTTATTACTCTTTTCTTTGTAAGCCACATGTAATACCTGCCTTGAAGACCTCACAGTCCAATGGCACAGCTCTGCAAATGTGTGCAGTCACAGTGAGGACAGCAACTGTATTCATGTACAGTTCTCAAAAAGGCCTTAAATGAGCAATTCAAGCAAGACTACATTATCCAGAGGTAAGACTGAGAACAAAAATTAGAGACCAATTTAAAGGAACATCACAAAAAGGAAAGAAGCATAGGTAAAATGTCACAACTTTGGTTCAGAACTTAAAAATCAGGTACTACTTAAAATCGGTACTAATCTGCATAGGCGCACACACTAAGGGCTTTAACTTGAGAGCGCAGGAGCAGGCAATTCCAAAGTGTCCAAAGTCAAGCAAGTGGGGCAGAAGGCCGGCCTGGCTGAGCAGGGATCTTCTTCTAGAACTCAGCCAGAAAAGGAAAGCGTATAGACATTGGAAGCAAGGACACACAACATGGGTGGACTACCGAGGTGCTGTTTGCCACTGTGGGGAGAAAATCCACGCGGCCAAAGCTCAACTAGAATTCAAGTTGGCAAGTAGTGTAAAGGACAACAAAAAGGTTTTTTAAAATACAGTAAGAGCAAAAGGAGGATCAGAGATAACCTTGGTCTGTTATCTGATGAGGTCGGTCATCTCATAAACAGGGACATAGACAAAGCAGAGATGTTCAATGCCGCCTTCGCCTCTGTCTTCAACACTGATGATGGGCTCTGGGAGCCCCGGAGCCCCATGTTGGAAGACAGTGACTGGAGGAACGATAAACTCCCAGCCGACCCTGAACTTGTTTGCGACTTGCTGCTCCAGCTGGACGTGCATGTCTGTGGGGCCCGATGGGATTCCTCCCAGGGTACTGAAAGAGCAGGCTGATGTTATCACAGGACCTCGCTCCATTATTTTTCAACTGTCTTGGGAGTCTGGAGAGAAAATTGTCCCAATTTTCAGGAAAGGTAAGAAGGCAGACCCTGGTAATTACAAGTCTGTCAGTCTCACTTCAGTGCCTGGTAAAATTACGGAGAAGGTTATTCTGGGAGTTATCGAAAAACGCTTGAGACACAATGCAGTCATAGCCAACATGGGTTCATGAGGGTAAAGTCCTGTTTAACTAACTTAATTTCCTTTTATGACAAGGCCACCCATCTAGCTGACCAAGGGAAGCCAGTAAACGTGGTTTTTTGGATTTTAGCAAAGCTTTTGATACCGGCTCTCACAGCATCCTTCTGGACAACGTCTTGCATACAGCTAGATAAGTCCATAATACGTTGGGTGAGCAATTGGCTGATGGGTTGGGTTCAAAGAGTTACAGTAAATGGGGTTACATCAGGCTGGTGGCCAGTCACCGGTGCGGTTCCCCAGGGCTCAATTTTAGGGCCAGTGCTCTTTAATGTCTTTATGATTTGGATGCAGGAATCGAATGTACATTAAAGAAATTTGTTGATGATAGTAAATTAGGAGGAGCTGTGCACTCCCTCGAGGGTAGAGAAGCCTTACGGAGATATCTGGATAGACTAGAGAGCTAGGCAATTACCAGCCATATGTAATTTAACGAGAGCAAGTGCCCGATTCTGCACCTGGGACTGGGTAATCCTGGTTCTGCATAGAAACTGGGGGGACAAGAGGCTGGAGAGCAGCCCAGTGGAAAGAGATCTGGGGGTCTGGGTTGATGGCAAGGTGACTGTGAGTCAATCGTGTACCCTGGCAGCCAGAAGGGCCAACCACGTCCTGGGGTGCATCAAGCACAGTATCGCTACTGTCCTGGTTTCAGCTGGGGTAGAGTTAATTGTCTTCCTAGTAGTTGGTATAGTGCTATGTTTTTGAGCTAGGTACAAGAAGAACGTTGATAACACACTGATGTTTTCAGTTGTTGCTAAGTAATGTTTAGTCTGAAGTCAACACTTTTCAGCTTCTCATGCCCAGCCAGCAAGAAGGCTGGAGGGGCACAAAAAGTTGGGAGGGGACAGAGTCAGGGCAGCCGACCCAAAGTGGCCAACAGGTTATTCCATACCATGTGGCATATATAAACTGCGGGGAGTGGAGGGGTGGGGGGATCGCCGCTAGGGGACTAACGGGGCATCGGTCAGCAGGTGGTGAGCAATTGCATTGTGCATCACTTGTATATTCCAATCCTTTTATCGTTACTGTTGTCATTTCATTAGTGTTGTCATTATCATTGTTGGTTTCTTCTTTTCTGTTCTATTAAACCGTTCTTACCTCAACCCACGAGTTTTACTCCTTTTCCCGATTTTCTCCCCCACCCCACTGAGGCGGGGAGGAAGTGAGTGAGCGGCTGCGTNGGTATTCCATACCATGTGGCATATATAAACTGCGGGGAGTGGAGGGGTGGGGGGATCGCCGCTAGGGGACTAACGGGGCATCGGTCAGCAGGTGGTGAGCAATTGCATTGTGCATCACTTGTATATTCCAATCCTTTTATCGTTACTGTTGTCATTTCATTAGTGTTGTCATTATCATTGTTGGTTTCTTCTTTTCTGTTCTATTAAACCGTTCTTACCTCAACCCACGAGTTTTACTCCTTTTCCCGATTTTCTCCCCCACCCCACTGAGGCGGGGAGGAAGTGAGTGAGCGGCTGCGTCTTAGTTGCTGGCTGGGGTTAAACCACCACAGCTAGCCGGTCAAGGGAGGTGCTTGTCCCAGTCTACACTGCACTGGTGTGGCCCCACCTTGAGCACTGTGTGCAGTTTTGGGCACCTCGACATAAGAAGGACATCAAACTATTAGAGTGTGTCCAGAGGAGGGTGACCAAGATGATGAAAGGCCTCCAGGGCAAGACTTATGAGGGGCAGCTCTCACTTGGCTCGTTCAGCTTGGGGAAGGCTGAGGGGGGACCTCACGGCAGTCTACACCTCCCTGAAGGGGGGCAGCGGCGGGGGAGGTGCTGATCTCCTCTGTGGTGACCAGCGATAGGACACGAGGGAATGGCACGAAGCCGTGACGGGGGAAGTTCAAACTGGACATTAGGAAAAGGTTCTTCACAGAGAGGGTGGTTGGTCACTGGAACAGGTTCCCCGGGGAAGTGGTCACAGCATCAAGCCTGCCAGAGTCAAGGAGCGCCTGGGTGATGCTCTTAGTCGTACGGATTAGTTTTAGGTAGTCGTGCGAGGAGCAGGGAGTTGGACTCGATGATCTTAACGGGTCCCTTCCAGAGACGTTCTACGATTCTGCGAACCCACTGCCCCGATACAGCGAGTACCGCACTGCTGGTTCAGCTTTTCCAAAAGACCCCAGCGTCCTGGGCTGCAGAAGGGCACGAAGCTATTCGTATGCTGAAGCCATGGAGCGCTCGCGGGGAGGCTCCAGCTGCCCGCACGCACCATCCCGCCGCCCAGCGCTACCGCCGAAC
>VYZV01014244.1:9504-45615 GCA_013401275.1 Pandion haliaetus | reverse complement strand
GCCCGGCGGCGCTCCGCTCCCCGCCCCTGCCCGCTCCGCCGCCGGGCCGGCCGCCCTTGCCGCGCAGGGGCAGCGCTTGCTCTCGGCGGAGCTGGGCTTGCTGCTGGCAGCGCCGGAGGGAGCGGAGCCGAGGGAGGAGGAAGGGCTGCGGGCGCGGCACGGGCGCGCTCAGCCGCCGAGTCCCGGTAGCGTCAGCGTGTCGGAACAAAAGCGTTTCAGCCAGCCTGCGTGCGGTAACGTCTGTGGGAAGGGCAAAGGCACACCTGCGGCAAAGGTACGGTATTCCCTAAAGCTTACTGAAAAGTCGGGGGGCAGCGTTCACGGGAAAAAAGGGAGCTTGGGTGAGTAAGATCACGGGATGGAGAACTCGTTACTCGGTTCGTGTGCACCGAGACTCCTGGTAACAGGTCTGCAACAGACCCGATGAGCTACACAGTTGGGAACCGGACAATTTCAGACAATAAAACGGTGCGGTTCTTGAACTACAGAAACTACTCACCAGCGGTTTTGCTGAATTCTCAATTATTTAATTACTTTAAACCAACATTCTTCTAAAATGTGCACCCACTGATACGCGATGCTGTTTCTCTCATCTTTTCAGGGAGGACGGAAGAGACAGTACATCTCCTGACTTTAAAATCTGTTCGTCTTCTTTACGTGCTACAATATTGGTTTGTATAAGTAAAGTCTAGATTACAAATTAAAATGCGACTTTTGTAACTGAAGATAGAGACTCTGCCAAATGGAGTGATGAGCTCTGGGCACCTGAGATCTGTTCCTCCTGCCTTTTTCGTGTAGGGAGACTTTAACTGGCCACGTCAAGCAGATGTGTGTTTTCTCTTAATCAGATCATACTGGATGTTTAGCCACACTGAACTTGAATGCTTCCTTGTCTGCACTTGGGATTTACCAGTCTGGTCACAGGTTAAGGCCATGTTATCTGATTATAGGAACCTTCATTCCTTAGGTCCACTCCTGCTTTTTTCCCTAGAAGGAAAGGATGGCAGTAGTAGCTGAACACTCTGGTAAGAAAAAACAAAAACCACCCATGCTGGTACCCAAAAAATGCTGCTATACAAAAGATACTGACAGTGATTTTTCCTCTTTTATTCCCCATCTAGCCCATGAATTTAAGGCGGGTTTTATTAAAAAAACCAAACAACTTATAATAATGAAACTATGCAAGATACATTCATGTTCCCACTCCCATAATTCTGTTCAGATGTTGGTCCTGCTCATTATAATAATGTTGGACTTCTGCAGTCACACTTGGGGGAAAAAAAGAGGGTTCTTTACAATAAAAAATTATTATGAAGAACTGGGAGGGGAATGAAACAGGCAAGCTTCTGAAGAGACTTCTTCAATATCTGTCAGAAAAGCGAGGTTGAGAAATGAAAGACTGGAGACTTAGGAATTCTTCAGTGATACACCGAGCTTGCGTTCACTGCATAATAAATGAGTTTGATGCTGGGTGCGGGTTAGTACCTGTCACTTCTTGATACTGAGTTGGAATAAAACCAGGAAGATCTTGTTAAAACAACTTCAGACTAGATAGAAGGGAGAAAGCGAAGCTGCACAGATAGTCTAATATGTCCAAATAAAGTGCCCGGAACAGATCAAAACCAGAAGTGGCAGACATCATTAGTCACAGATGTTAAGTCAAAAGGAGCGTTCACCATCTTCTGTTCCATTATAACAGAGTCCAGGGGATCTGCAAGGCTAACGTAAGCCACTCAAAGAACAAGATGATTTACTGTTCTCCAGGTCTCAGGTCACCTTGGCTTGTCTCTTTTTATGGTGTCTTTGAGGCAGTTCATGTATCTGTTCCTTGTATACTGTCCGTGATCACAGAGGGCTCTTTCATGGACAGAGAACCAGGGGCCAAGCGTGATCGTACGGTCTCACCAGCCGGGTATATGGGTGTCACCAGCCACGGCTTCGTCCCACAAAGACCAGGCAACTGGAGCAGAGCAGGCCCAGTGACGACGGCAGACAGGGCCAGGTGAGAGTCCAGACCACCACACAAGCTTGTGGTGACAGGGCAGGTCTGAGGGCAAACTGGGAAGTCAATCCACTGGTCAGGGTCAGGTTCGGTGATGGTGACCAGGGTCAGACACAGCTGATAGCCGGGCAGGTCGATAATGACAAGGGAACCGTGAGATCAAGCTGGGTAGTCAGCCATGGGTTGGGGCCCAGATTTGTGGGGACCATACCCAGGCACAGGCATGGCTGTTGCTGGGCTGGACACCAGTACTCCTATGATGTAGCTCAAGCAGGACAGAGGGCCCAGGTTCGAGCTGGAAGGGAGATCCTGAGCCCATGGGCAGCAGGTATGGGTAAAGGCCATAGGAGAGACTGGTGGGGGCCATCAAGGCCCACCTGCACACTCAGGGCCCTGATGTTTACACTGGATGTTCATGTTTAGCTCTCTCTTTTCCTGTGTTTCTCGTCTGGGGATTGTATGAAAATGTCCCTCCCGTCTGAGAATTATTCTATTGTCTCTGCCCTCCTTTTATACAACGATGAGATTTGTGAAGTTCAGCTTCTAACTCAGATATGGATACAGTTAAGTAGTTTTAGGGAAATGAAAAAGATAGGAAGGAAAGCAGCCAAGCATGATGCAACATGTAGAGCGGGAGTGTCCTGGTTTTGGTTGGGATAGAGTTAATTTTCTTTCTAGTAGTTGGTATAGTGTTATGTTTTAGATTTAGTATGAGAATAATATCGATAATACACTGATGTTTTTAGTTGTTGCTGCGTAATGTTTCTACTAAGTCCCTACGTAATGTTTCTACTAAGTCAAGGATTTTTCAGCTTCTCATGCCCAGCCAGCAAGAAGGCTGGAGGAGCACAAGAAGTTGGGAGGGGACACAGCCAGGGCAGCTGACCCCAACTGGCCAAAGGGATATTCCATACCATGTGATGTCATGCCCAGTATATAAACTGGGGGGAGTTGGCTGGGGGGAGCAGATTGCTGCTCAGGGACTAACTGGGCATCGGTCAGCGAGTGGTGAGCAGTTGCATTGTGTCACTTGTTTTGTATATTCCAATTCTTTTATTATTATCGTCATTTTATTACTATTATTGTGATTATTTTCTTACTTTCTTTCCTATTAAACTGCCTGTTTCTAAACCCATGAGTTTTCCTTTCTTTTCAGTTCTCTTCCCCATCCCACTGGGGTGGGGGGTGAGCAAGCAGCTGCGTGGTGCTTGGTTGCCGGCTGGGGTTAAACCATGACAGGGATTGCACACCATCTAGAAATACAAACTAGGGAAAGCACTTTGTTCAGGGCAAAACACAAGCCCCTTCTGCAGGTCACCTTTAGTCAGTGTTTCAGAAAACAAAGACAGATCTCAGCTAGTCCAAAATAAGGCCTATTCCATCCTACCCTCTAAAACACTGACAGTCTCCAAACTTCCCTTCTTTCCAGTTTCTCCTCTAGGAAAACTGTTAATTCCCCACAGCTAGAAACATCCCACTAACTAGCATATTGCTATAGAAGGCCAGCGGCAACTGTCTTTTCTAAAGAACACTAACCTCTCGGCTGCTCTGAACAATGGCACAGATAATCCCTTCAAACAAGAACAAAAACCATTCAATTACAAAGAAAAAGAGAAGTTAAATGATTGGTACATTAATGACAACAGTGCTATGAATAAAACTAATGCCTTTCCAGTTTCTACTTCCCTCCTAACTTGCTAACAACAGTTTTCAGTCAGGACAGGCAGTGGACAAAATGAAGAGAGAACTTATACGTTCCTGAAGCCTGAGAGGCATGCTGAGGGAGTGGGGACACGGTACAAGACCAGCTCCCGTCAGGCCAGATTTTCATGATGCAATCCAGCCAGAATAAATCACTGATGAGAATGGTTCTGAACAACTAGCTTCCCGGCCATACATTTCACCTTGATCAGTTAAGAGGCAGTAGTCCTTCCAAGCACAGGCTGTCATTTTCTTCCAGTCCATTGTGATTTCCAAAGGAGAGATGAACAGTAATACCCTAGAGGCAGGTGTTGATGTCTTTCACAGACTGCCTAGCAGCGTGCATGGTGGTGATCCCTCCTTGAGCTGGGATGCCTATCAAGGTTGCTCCTGGAGGCAGAGAGACCTTTTACCAACGTGTCGTTGCATGAGGTCAGTTTGAGTTCTCCCTGAATTGCAACTGGACTGCATGCACAGACGCCTCTCAAGGTTTGAGATTCCTTAGGAGAGACTGAAAGATCCTTCCTTACCCAAGGTGGAGAGACCCCCTTATTCGCAACAGAGCCTTGGTAAGTGACCAGTAGCATGCTGAATCAATACTAATGAAACCCGTGTAGCTAATTCCATTAGAGATGAACCATTGACCAAGTCTGGGACTAAGTCTGGATCCAGCCGCACCTAGACTCCTCTCTGAGAAGGAGTTTAGGAAGCAAGGGGGTCCATTCTGAACCTCGTGACTCAATGGGAGAGTCTCCCTTACCCTTTTGCGTTTCCAGTCTCTGTGTAAATCATTCTAGCTCGATTCTAACTCGATTTTCCTTTGTATGTTTCTTCCATGTAGTAAGTAATAGAGAGAACCTTGCCAAAGAACCTTGTTAGTTGCTCCTTTACAAGATCATATTAAAATCACTTTTGCTAATACCTTTGACGGTGATTCTTCAAGCAATCTAAATCACTCCTCTGCGACAGCCAGGTTCATCTATGTGAAAAAATCTAGAATTGGACTGAGGTCAAGACAGCCTTGGACGTGCATTCCCATGTTATAATATGTTTCTTTCCTTTCCTGCTAGTTGTGCCAATGCACTAGTTTGCGGACCCATTATGTGAACTGGATCAGGAAACAATTCCAAATTTTAACAAGCTTAAAACCAAAATTTTATTTAACAAGGTTTAAGTTGAAGTGGCAGATGTATAGGTGCAGGTGTTAGAAACAAAATAATTCCAATGAATTAAAAGATGAAATCCAGTACACAATAATAGCATCTTTATTATTGTGGACCACCCAAGGAAAGCCAGTAGTATTTTTCATGGAATAATGATACTTCAAGCAGCTTCCTCACATTCTGGATGAATTCTTTCTCTCTCTCAACCAATTACTCTGGTCTGGGTTTCCTGCATTGACTTACAGCTTATGCATAATGTTGGCATCTCAGCTATTCAAATTCTTGTTTTCAGTATTTTCCCCATCTCTGGTAAGCGTATGTACTGCAGTGATAACCAGAAATGGAAGTTTTGTGGCTTCATGGACTCTTTAATTGTATGGCTCATTTGCATAAGATAGTGTTTTTACATGCATTAATTTTACAACGGAAGTAACTTCACCAAAATGACTTGATGCCACAGCATCGGTTTTGTTTATGCGTCTGTCACTGCTGCTGTTATTTAACTCATGGAGGTGAATGTGTGTGCAATTTACTATGCATACTTATTCCTTTGCAGATCAGAAGCCTGAATGTCCCTAAGTGTCGTGGTTTCAGTGTCAGCCCAGCCGGTAACAAAGCACCACGCAGCCACTCACTCACCCCCCACCCCCGCCCCTGGCCACGTTGGGATGAGGAGAAAATCCAAAGGCAGGCTCGTGGGTAGAGACAAGGACTGCGAGGGATCACTCCCCACTTATGGTCACGGGCAAAAGACAGGCTCAGCTTGGGGAAGAAACAAAATCCATTGAATTTACTACAAATCAAAACAGAAACAAAACACAAGGGTATTAGGAAGGGAAACCAAACATCAGAACACCTTCCCCCCACCCCTCCCTCCTTCCCGGCTCAGCTCCATTCCCGGTTCTTTCTACCTCCTCCCCCCGGCGGCGCAGGGGAACAGGGGATGGGGGTTGAGTCAGCTCGCCACACATCGTCTCTGCCGCTCCTTTCCTCAGGGGGAAGATTCCTCACTCGTCCCCTGCTCCACCGTGGGGTCCCTCCCACGGGAGACAGTCCTTCACCAACTTCTCCAACGTGGGTCCTTTCCGCGGGCTGCAGTTCCTCACAAACTTCCCTGGCGCGGGTCCTTTCCGCGGGCTGCTCTCCCGTCTCACACTGCTCCAGCGCGGTTTTTACCATGGAGTCACGGCCATCTTGGGGAGCCTCCGCTCCACCGTTCACCTCCCTGGGCTGCAGGGGGACAGCCTGCCGCCTCACCACGGGCTGCAGGGCCATCAGCCTCCTCAGGCGCCCCTCCTCCCCCTCCTTCTTCACTGACCTCGGTATCTGCAGAGGGGTTCCTCTCACGTTCCCAACCCCACACTGTCGGTTCCCCTTCTTAAATATGTTCCCCCAGAGGCGCCCCCACCGTCACTGACGGCCTGGGCCAGAGGCGGGTCCAACTCTTTGGCGCCAGGGAAGCTTCCAGCAGCTTCTTACAGGAGCCACCTCTGCAGCCCCCTCCCCCACTACCAAAGAAAACCGCGCCACACAAACCCGTATCACTAAGCAAAAAGGAAAAAAAAGAGTCACTTTGCCAAATGAGCACGAGCTTTTAAGATCCAAGTGCCAATTTCATGGCACTTCAAAACACAAATTTGTGCAATACCCTCCTAAATGCTGCTGGGATCCCTAATAGTAGTTCTGTTCAGGCTATTGCCAAAAATGGAGTTCACAAAAATACTCTAGCATGCACCTGATCAACAACTTTGTGTGCTGTGTTGCTTCCTTAAAAGAGCAGGGCAGCAAAGCTCTCCCAGCTGTTGCACAGCAGTTTTTACCCCTTCTTAAATTTATTATTACGGAGGTGCTACCAATGTCGCTGATGGGCTCAGCTTTGGCTAGTGGTGGGTCCATCTTAGAGCTGTCTGGAACTGGCTCTGTCTGACATAGGGCCAGTGTCTGGTGTCTTCCCACAGAAGCCAACCCTGCATCCCCCCAGCTACTAAAACCTTGCCACGTAAAACCAATATACTGCTACTGATCACACACACACTTTTGTGCCACGTGTTGGATTCAGCCCAACGTATCACCAAGTTGCAATACCTATCCAGACAGAATTCTCCAGGATAGAGTAGCCATCTCTCTTGGGACTGGTGTGAGCAGAATACAGTGGCCTGCCCACCTTTTCAAGGTGTTCACCGTTAGTGTAATTTGCTGCTTACTCTTAGAGTGCTGAAGTCTACAGCTGTAGCAACTGCTACAATCTGAAATTAGGTTCACTCATTTCACACTCTTTGTTTTACCCCCTGTCGCATCATGTCATTAACCCAGATTATAAACAATCTGGGACAGCAAATGTCCCTTTACTACTGGCTCTTTGTTTGAAGGCAGCATAAAAGAGCCCTGGTGAAGACATTAGTTACAAATAGTAATTACCTAGATGCATTACTAAACTAATCCAGTGTAACAATGCATACATACATTATAATTAGTAAAAAAAGCAAACAAAATTTACAACTGAATGTAATGGTTGAGGACTCTTTAAAAATAACCGATATTATCTTGGAAATAATATAGAAAAATAAACACAACCAACCTTCAGAATAAAAAAGCAGCAAAACTTTATTACTAATTACCAATTGGAAAGATGTAGGTAATACCATCATGTCACAGTGTGATGATGGCGGCCTTTTTAGACCATCAGGAATACCCTTCTTGAAATCAGCCATTCTAGGTAATTTTCACTCAGGAGTGCAACAGAAACTCCCTCAGGAGATGTCAAACCTACTCAAATAAAGTTTATAGACCTTGGAAGAGCACTGTAATTTTGGTTTTTGTGTATACTGCAACAGTGAACCTAAAAGTAAAAGTAAGTGTCCAGTTTGCTATCAGATTTTTAAGTTAAGTTTTGAAAAGCTGGAACAAAAAAGGTCCACACATACAGTTTAAAGGATAGCGGGAAACAGAAAACAAGAGATTTAATAAATTGAAGAAAGCTTGAAAGGTGATGTGTTTATTTTAGTTACATTACTGAGAAATACTTTAGTCAAATATAGGTTATCAGACTCAATGCAAAATTAACTAGATTAAGTTCTATATATGGTATGACATAGAAGGTTGAAACAGAAGAGTTTGTTTTGACCATAAACTCTATGAAGGCAAATGCCATTACACTAGGATTTTCCTCAAGTAACAAATATCCAAGAATAACTGAAGTAGGACCTTGCTTGCTGATAGAATCTAGAGCCAAAGTTCACATGGATTTTAAGTTCCTTGACAGATCATTTTAGGCTCTATTACAAGTGATCATTATTGGAGGAATAAAAGGTTTGTAAAGCCACACACTGAAACCTTGTAGAAAATTTTTGTTAAACAGTCTAGATTTGACTTTCAGGGGAATTTCAAGAATTCATATTTCCATTATCATACACGGAAAAGCCCCAAACTCATATTGAAACTTGCTTTCCTTACAGTCATGTTTGGTTCAACTCATTCTGAATCTCATCTTCAGACTAGGAGTGCTATTTATCCAATCTAAATTTAGGTGTCTATATCCGAGATAGATGGTTTGGCTCCTTCTGTACCCAGTGGGGTTTAGCCGCAGTTTATCTTTCTGGTTTTGAAGGTCTGGGTTGCATCCATGGACATATTGACAAGCCCTCCAAAGACTATCAAATGAGCATGGGATGACTTGCTCTGGTGTAGACGCCTATGTTGCAGTCACCAATGTTCAGCCTGGTAAATTCTGCCTTAAACATCCATATCACAACCAAGACACTACCAGCAATCATCTCATCACTTTTTTGGGCCTCAGAAAAGATCCTTTGCAATTTCCTGGTAACAGAAGAGATACATTACATCAAAGATTTAAACAATCAAATAAAATTCTACATTCTATTAGAGAGCAAAAATGCTCCGGGAAGCCAAGAAACTGATGAATCATTGCCTTGATGGACCTGCCTCAACCATGAAGGTGTTAACCTTCAGCATAGTTTTTTCCTTCCCTACTGTTTATGCATCTCCATTTTCTAGCGTCCTGCAGGAGATCAATACAAAGAAGAAGAAACTGAAGACACAGTGGCCGAATAAAACAAAACAAATCTATGCAGAAGCTGTGTTGCAGGCCTGAAGCCTTCCAGTCTGTTTTCAAGCACCCTAAAGCCAGATTTGGACATGAGTATCCCAAACTCAAGTGTGGAGTTACCTGTTCAGTCATCTAGGAGACCCAAGAACCACCAAAATAGTCAAAGGCCAAGCTTTAGGCACAAAACTCTGCATTGTAAGAATGACAATAAAAATATAATAATCGTAACTGGAGCACGACTTTGAAAGACATTTTCTGTGTAGGAGAGACGGAAACGAAGGTAAAGATCATAGGGCAGCAATTATATGTGCAAGCGCATAATGTAAATAAACCAAATGGATAAAGCAATCTCTTCAGGTGCATGTAAATTTGAGAGTCTACCAGGAGTTTGCAAAGAGCATCAACAGATTTATATCCATATGTACATTATCAGGAGGTATTAAAAGAGGAATGATGCTACTGAGAATTACAAAAATCCTTAACTTCCCAGACACAGATTGGAAAACAGATGGTAGTAACAATGGCTGGGTCTAAGCAGTCACACAGGTGATTAACAAAAAACTGCCTCACAGAATAATCCTAGAACCAGTAGAAAGAGATACACTTTAAAATTTTGTTTTGCTAAGGGAGATTTTATTGTAACTCTGACCCCCCCAAAAAAACCCCACCTTCATTTGAATGTTGATTCAGTTTAAATTAAACGGAAGGATGAATAAAAACAGGCCTGTATCTAAGCTGCTCACTTACAAAAGGGAGAAATTCTGACAAATTAAGACATCAGTGTAACTCGTCAGACATGAGTCAACTATGAAAGGACCTTGAAATGTCTTTAAGACAAGGGCGCTAAAACTGCCTTTTCAGCATTGGCAGTGGAGAACTGGCTAACTCAGGAAGTGTATCCTAGGCTGTGCTCCTGTGTGTGAGTCGGACATACGTCCTTCTTCACTTCTTAAAAGATGCTGCATTAACACTGTAGTGCCAGTTATGACTGAAGTGCTGTTAACTTCAGTCAGGGAAGGAATCGCCTGCATCTCTGTAACAGACCTTTCACTTACAATGTCAGTTTTCTTTGTACTTTGGGAAAATGGTCAGATGACACAGACTGAAAGACAAGCTGCATGCAAGTGATGCACGCAGCCCTACCTGTCTTTTGCCACAGCCTGCCTACATTATCAAGACAGCACAGAAGGTTCAGATCAGCTCATGGATGAAAACCAGTTAGTCAAAGCAGAACCTGAGCAAGAAAGTGGTTATAATGTTAGGTAAATTAAAAGTATTTTTGGAAGCTTTCTATCACATGCTTGGCTGAAGGTACACACAACTGGAGCAATCAGTGTGTAGTTTAGACGCATTATCAAACTCTCAGACATATGCAGCTTTAAAGAAAACTCACATTAAATATTAGAAAAAAACCCCACTGTGAAGGTGTCAAGCACAGGAACAGAAGCCCACAGGGGCTGTGGGATCTCTGTTCTTGGATATACTCAAAAAACAAACAAGCAAGGCACTGAATAACTTAATCTAATGAGATCTGCGGGGAGTAGGGGTGTTGGATCAGGTGACTCCCAAGAGATGCTTCCAACCAAGATTACTCTGACTTTATTTTATTATCTCTTTCTTAATGAATAACACTTTCTCCTAGAGGATTCAATCCTATCCCACTGGATGATGAGTTGGATTAACCAATCAGACCTTAACTTTACAGAATACTGAAGAATATTTCCTCAGCAGTGTGTTGACCACAAGAACATTAAACGACCAAGTACTCTTTGCACTGGCTTCTCTTTGGATAAAAAACCCAAATTCTAAGTTGTGTGCACACAGAGCATACAAAGATCATCTGATGTTCTAAATTATGATAAAGACTGTCATAATCATCCCAATGGCACAGCAGAACTTTGTCTATCAGAGTGCAAATTTGCTTATGCTTACTTGTATTTCAAAACCCAGTTCTTTGATCTTGGCTTTTCTAACACAGATAGCAACCTGCACATTAAAAACAAGAACAGAACGTAAAAGCCCTATCAAAGCAAAATATTCCAGGACATACAGAATTATACCCGAGAGGAAGAGAATAGAACAAGGCAGAGAAAAGACATTAGTCACCCAATAACGTGCTGCTGTAAAGCAGGTACTTGAGGCGGAAATCACTGAAAAAAAGAAGAAATTACACAATTAAGATTGTCTTATGTGTATAGATGGCCATCCAACATGCATTCCTTATATCCTTGACTGCTGGAGACCCTAAAAGGCGTGATTCTTGAAACCCTGAACTACTTACAGTGAGATGAGCATTTTAATGTAATATTCCTGCCCCAGTTCCTTTACTCCAAAAAAGGGATAATCACACCATCACAGCCCAATTGAGTACTGAGAAGTTAATTGATGTTTGTGAAGCATTCCAGTAGGATACTGGTGAACTGCACGGCAACACCTACGTGGAAGTTAGTAACTCCATTCAATGTGGCGTTTAAGTGGCATGTGGTGAATGCTGCCCAGGGCAACACAGTGAAGGATGATTAAAAGCAGTATTGACTGGTTACCTCCTCAGTTGGCACCCTCCAGCCTTCACACCGAGCGAAGTTCCAACAGAAAAAACAGCCCTCAAATACGTAACTGAAGCCTGTATCATCATGCTTACTTCCAAATTCTGAGGCCTCCCCCCTCTCACCTGCGCACCTTAATATTAAGCTGCTTTTTACAATGCATACACCAAATTATCATACAAGCACACGGCCTGACGGAAGGACGCACGACCCGGCAGCGCACGGCACGGATGCGCGGGCGCGCGCCAACGGCACTCTACGTGCGCCTCCGCCGCGCGTTAGCGCCACGGGGCGCGTGTCCGGCCTCGCTCTGGCGCTCTCCCCTCGGCCACCGGGCGCCCGGCCTCCTTCCCCCACGCCCTCCCGCCGGAGGCCCCNGTGTCGTCCCGGCCCCCGCCCGGGCCCGCCGGAACCGGGCTGCCAGGCCTGAGTCACGGCCGCCTCCCGCCGAGCCGCCTCCCGCCGCGCCCTCCTAGCCGCCCGGGCACCGCCCGGCGCACAACAGCCGCGGCGGTTGCCAGGCTGAATAAGATAGAACATGAAAGGCGAATTAACAGGAGCTGCCACGCCCGGGGCTGCGGGGAATCTCGCTTAACCCTTCTCCGCCTGCGCCCGCAGTGGGCCCGGCTCCGGGGGAGGCTGCACTGGCAGCCAGGCTGCCCCTCCATCAGCGAGGCCGCGGTGCGAGGGGCAGTTTATGGAGGGAAGCAGGGAGGCGGGGGGGCCGCTGGTACGGCCTCAGATATCCTTTCCGCGGCACCTCCAGGGCGGCGGGGCGGTACGGGTATGGCCTCGGATACCCTTTGCACGGCACCCCCAGGGAGCCGGGGAGGGTCACCGGTACGGCCGCAGATACTCCGCATGGCACCCCCAAGGAGATGGGGGGGCACAGGTACCCTTCGAAGGCTTGCCAGCACACCGCTGTGGAAGAGGAAGGCACAGGGCCATGCACCCTGATCACTCCTGCCGCAGTGGTGCCATTGCCCGGGAGCTGCGGCCGCAGCGCACCGCTGTAACTCCCCGAAATGGACCCCGGAGCGTGAGAAGTCCCTGATGAGCCCAAACCCTCCTTCCCTGGGCGGCTGTTGGATTGAGGTGTGCTGGGCCGAGTCTTTGGGACCGGTGGCCTGGGTCCATGCCTAGCTGCCAGCACCGAGCCTGCTCCCAGGCCTGCTCCGCAGCCAGGCCCGAGCTGGTCCGACAGGCTCAGGGCAGACGGGAAGGGAGAGGCCGCCTGCGGCTCAGGAATGTGCAGCCCTTATCTCTGGCTCCCCTGCAATCCTTGGGAGGGAATAACTCTCCGGAGTTTGCCTTTCTCTCGCTCTTACTCACCCTCTGCCCTGGGTGGAGCTTGATTCTCTCTGGCTCAGAGGTGCCCGTGAATCAGGCTGCAGGAACGTCCAGGGGAGCGGAGAGCCGGAGAGCACGACCCACCACCTGCCCTGGCTCACCTGGGAAGGTAGGAAAAGTGTCGGCACCTCCTGGGGTACCTGAATGGCTGTGTGAGTTGGCGGGCAGGGGCTGGGGAGGTCCTGTCCTGCTCCTCTGTGCAGGGCTGGGCGCTTGGGATCTGGGGTAGGGACTTCTGCAGGCAGTCTGTGGGCAGGAGGTGGCCGCTTCAACACGGAAAGGCTCCAGTTGCAGGAGCTCCCAGCCACGCCATGACTGCCCCCGTGGGGGAAAGGAGAGTCCTAGGAGGAGAGGGGAGAGGCAAGAAGCAAGGGGGGAGGGAGAATGTCCCAGCACAGCCAGCAGGCATTGTGGCTGGTGAGGGAAGAGACCTGTCAGTATTCAGGTAGCCTGATCAAAACTGCTTAGTGAATGCTTCACTGAACTTGTGTCCCGTCTTCTGGGAGAAGGCCCCAAGGAGTGAATATTTCCAAACTTATCCCTGTCTTCGGGAAGAGATCTTGCAGCCTGACCCAGCTTCCCACAATAGAGCCTGAGCTGGCCTTCTGCTTGGATGGGAAACACTGTAGGGATGTGTGGTCAAGAGACTGGGACAAAGAGGACTTCACTGGTGGTAGCGCTGGAAAGGCCAAGGTCTGCAGTAGGCTAAGAGCCAAGAAACAGCTCCTGAGGCCCACCGCACCTTTACTTGCTTTGACCTCACTCCACACGCATGGGTGTGTAGCTGTCTGCCGACATGGCCTGCAAGCAGCGACACAGACATTCATGCACGTACATGCAAAAGCGCAGACAGATGCGCGTGGACACATGCGTGCACAGGCACACGTGCATATGCTGAGTTTTTCCCCAGATTTGAGCCTGTCTGACAGACCTCAGGTTTTGTGTGTCAGCAGGGAGGAAGGGGAAGGTCTTGTGTTCTCATCACTCTTAAATTGTCTAACGTCAATAGAGGTCAGTTAATGGCTTTCGTCTGGCCTGAGGACCGAGGTTCTCTATCTTCTAAAACAGTTAGAGGGAGAGGAGGCACTTGTAAAGGGGCAGAAGTGCCTATAGCATCCTTCTGCTGAAGACGTCTAATTCATGAAAGTTGCAATAAGCTCAGCTGTGATAGAGGCCAAACATACACGAGTAACAACTCTAGACGGCAAACTACATCCAAAACAGAGCAGTGACAATTATGCGGTGCAGAACACTGGTGGCCCAAGATGCCTTTGCACAGCCTACAATAGCGTGTGTTTTCATTGGATGAAGAGGCAAGCAGACAGAAAAAACATAGCACGAAAACATTCACCCTATTACAAGGCCACAGAAAGGCTGCAGTTTGGGGGGAGGAAGTTTTTTTCATTTTGGCCTAACTCCCATTTGTCTGAGTGGCTTTAGAGTTGTATTTGAGGGACTGAGAGAAAGCTGTATTTGCTGTCACCTGGCAGTGGAAATAGTAGTATTCTGAGGAAAAAAAAGTTATGCTCTTTGTATGGTTGTAGGGAAAATTGCATGTCAAAGGAAAAAGTGAAAATGTCATGTACCACAGTCTGGTATGATTGTGCCGAAGCAGCGTCATGCTTGAGGACAGAGACACCTGTGTCCCATACATCATTTTTCAGGCAATCACAACTTTCCAAGCAACTGAAATTCACCTCCACACCTTGCAGTATTGGACTTCCTTGTATTTTACAGTTAAATGGAACACTTTTGGACACTTACCAGGCCCCATTTGGCTGGATTTTTGTAACCCTAATGAGGAATAGGAGTTTCATGACTGCGTTTCTAAAATCAGGATGTGGAGGAAAGTAACAAGTCAAGGGCAGCATGTAGTTCTTTTCCAAACTATACCTTACACTGTTGGACTTTTTCTTGAGGTTCTCTGCTTTAGACTTCCTTATACCTGTTACTTAGTAAATAAAAATCCATGGAAAGGGATTGATTGAAAGAGAGTAAGCTTGGCATGAGCGTTGCTGTCAGAGACATGGACTTGGCAATATTGGGTTAACAGTTGGATTCGGTGATCTTAACGGTCTTTTCCAACCTAAATGATTCCATGAATCTATCTCTTCAGGTAATCTGCTCTCTGTAAGAGGCCCCTTTTGCACACAGGATTGCATTTCATTTCTCAGTAGCTGTAAACATCAGGTTTTGCCCTAGTGACTCTCTACAGGTTGGATTTACACATGCCACTCCATACCCTTTATTGCATAGGACAGTGAAGATTGACATGCTGACATGCTGTCTCAATAACCACTTCACGAGGAGAATTACGACATGTAATTTTTCTGCTACTTTTCCTTTCCTCTTGCCTGTAGGAGGATCCCCTAGAAATTCTGAATGTCTGGCTAATTTTCTGATTGTCCAGCAAAGAATATTTTGTGGGATCCCTTGCACTGACTGTTAAGCAGGAGCAAGTGGGAGTCCAGTAGGTGTTCTGAGGTGTTGACTGGGCTCCCAGTTCTACTCTGCCACATGCCCGTAGCATTCAGTACGTCTACTACTCACCTTAGACAGAAAGAGTTTATGATGCCAGTTTGTAGGGTCTTCTGGCAAACGTATGTAATATGGAAGATAAGGTTGTAATCTTTGGAAGCTCAGTGAATGAATTGATTAAATTAATTGGAGCAATTTCTCATCTGATGACTGTGACTTCAGATGAAGTGGAACTCCTAGACTACAGCAGGCAGACATACCGTTTTCTAAAATGATGACTGAGATCCTTGTAAGACCATCTAGAGTAAAGAATGAGATCACAGTCACTCAGGGTGATCAGTAGAGGCTGGCAGGTGACCAAAAGAAAAGGCCTGGGAGTTGTACACATGACATTGTAACAGGAATAACAAATTCCATATTTTCATCTTCCAAACAGAAATTTTAACAGTAACAACAGGCTTTGAGCCTACAGCCTAAAACTGAGAGAATATTGAGAATAAGAACACAGAGAGACTTCAGCAGAAAATACAGAAAGGAAATTCAAAAAAGGAAAAATAATTGCTGTGAGGAGTTAGCAGACACAGTTGTGGTTGCGAAAGGGTTCTAATTCAGACTATTACCCACATTTCACCATGCTGTTCTGGGGAATGTATCTGATCCTTGCTTGGTGAGAAGAGCAGTTAATAGGAAGGTAACCAGCATCCTTTGCCATAGCTCTTGTAAAATTTCCATGGCAATGTGCTATGGCTAAACCAGGAAATTCTGGGGTACACTTGAAAACTGAAGGTGCTACAGGTACATCACTGTGAGATTGGCGAGTGAGAGGCTTTAAATTTGAGAGATCCTTTCTCAGTAGAAGTCCAATCCTTAGTACAGAAAGCTAGCACATGTAGGAGTAGCTTCTGGAAAAGATGAGCATATCTGTCACTGTTAGTATAGGTTATTCAGTCTGCTGCAGCAGGATTAGAAGGCACTATCTGTCCTTCCATCACCCAATGCAAAATTAAAAAAACTCACACCTTAAACCATATTCCAGGAGACAGATCCCTCCCCAAATCATTTACCAAGTACAACATTTTCTTGAGAGCAAACCACCATTTTCGATGTCTTATTGTCACGTCTGCTCAAGTAGTTTTACATTAGGCATTACTGTTCTCTCCTAAAACTGACCCTTCTAGAGTATTAGCAACCTGTTTGCATATAATCTTTTCTATTTTATCAGGCTAAATTATTATTTTTAAATAATTGATTTCTAAACTTCAGGGGTTCTAGACATTTTGGAAAGCTGAAAATTTTTCAGTGCCCAACTTAAGAGATGTAAGTGATGTCATTGAACATGGTGCATGGGCCAGCTGTGGCCCACGCACGCCTGCTTGCTGGACCACTGTTTGGAAATCGCTGCTTTACATTTTTCTCATGGATGTACCATTTGCTGCTTCGTTGACTCTCAAAATCACTTTGATTAATTTCTTGACTAGGGTTTGGAAGTCCTTCAAATAGTAATAGCACAGAGGGGTTTTGTGGCTGGCTGTGGAGTCCAGCTGGCTAAAGTAAATTCTTCTGTCCGTGTGGCCTTTCTTTTCTTGCTGGTATCCAGGGCAAGGAAAAGACAAGGTGTTTAAGCCCAGCAAATCATGTCTATACTTGCATATAAGCATGGGGTCTCAGACAGAGATCCTATCTTACTAGCCCTTTTGAGCTGGAGTGATACAGTCTTGCTTCCTCTCAGGCAGTTCCCTCCGTTGGTGCGTAAAGACCGACAAAGGCCTCAGCTTTTGGGAGTGTCTTGAAGCGGAGAAGCAGGTCCAGCCAGGGAAGTGATCATCTGAGAAAGGCAGTCTGGGAACTTGCTGTGCAGGCAAAACACGTAACAACAAGCACTGGAGTCAGCATTGGGAAGGAAGATAGAGCCAGCCTGAGGTGCTGAGACATCAGCAGGGGCTGACATCAGGCAGCAGCAGATGAGAGAGAAAGGACACATTGAGCCAGTTTCCTTTTGCTTAGACTGGCTAAATACAGTCCATTGCTCTTGATTCACACCTGGCACAAAGAATCAAGAAAAATGCAGGTCCTTTTATTTATTTATTTTTTAATCTCTAGGCCATCCGCTCAGCATAGCTGAAACTAGAATTTCATGCTAGTCTTTAAGAAAAAAACCCCAACAGTTAAAGTCCATTGAAATGGAACATTATATGGACAGGCAGCAAATGATGTGCAAACCAACAGGTCTGTACTTTTTCCAGTTTCTGCTCTTAGTGTTAATCCAGAGGTAAAGGGAGAATTTTTACATCTAGCTTAATCTGTCAGTTAACTTTTCCCTGCTCTGCCTACATTGAACATTTCCTTATGGTTGAATGTTTTTCTGTGCAGAGGTAGTTGTAGACTGTGATCACATCTCTGCTTACTCTTTCGAGTATTAAGAGGGTCTGATAGCTTTTGCAGATCACAAAAACCGAATGCTTGTGATAAGTATCAAAGCCAGTAAAGTCACTCCCGTTTACACCAATGTGAACAGAAGCAGGCCTCAGGCCAAGACAGAAGGAAATTTCCACTGGAGACTCCCTACTCAAAAAAAAGCTTTTGATAATTGCACATGGATAGGTGCATGCTCCTTCCGCTCCTCCTGTTTCTCCCCTGCTAATGTTTTTTTGGCTGAGGAGGGGAGCGATTGCATTAATACTCCCTGTGCAGAAGTGCTTTGGCACAGTAGCAACCAACCCGGTATCTTTGGGAAAGCCCAAGCAGACGGGTGGAGGAGACCTTTGCTGCTGAGAGATTGAATTCTGCCTCTCATCAGCCTATTATATCAGCCTTCATCTCCCACTTGTTAAGTTTTCAACAAGCTCCTTCGTGCTCTTCTTTATCCACTGGCCCTAAGCATGGGAGGAGTTACTTATAAACAGCTACAAAGCCTACCTTCTTTTTCTCCTTCAGCTTCCTCCTGAAAAAAAACCCCAACAACTATCCCATATTATTAGTATGCTAAAAAGTAAGTTCTAAAGAACTGGTGTACTGAATACTTGTTTCTTTCTAGAGCCTTCTGTGTACCTGTCTGTGTTCATCATTGTCCCATCTACTATACTTAGAGGAAGGATTTATTGGGAAGGAACTAAAGTTTGCAGTTTTGGTTCACTCATTATCTAATATGGTAAGGTTCTGATCATGACTGGTGTTCTTGATGCTTCTAAATTTATGAACATGATTTTATGAAATGATTGCTTAGGATAGCAAAGAACTGCATGAAATGCCAAATAATGGTAATGGCCGCCTAGAATGCATGGAGAGAAGATACTGTGGATCAATGCTTTTTTTCCTGACATCATGAAATACCAATTCTGAGTGACTGCAAAATCAGAGGAACAGTAAATGCAAAGCACTGCAGGGCGTGTATGGAGAAGATGGAAGCCCAAGTGGTGACTTGTCAAGTGATAATGAAAGCTAGTCTGGAATCCCTGTAAAAATAACTTCACAAATGTTTCATCTTGGTCCATGTGCTCTTCATGGTGGACCACATGGGCCATGCATATGGTTCCTTAACAGACCTTTTCTTTATCTGTCTGATGCCAGTTACTTTGCCTGTGCTTTAGGCATTGAGATGGTTCTCCCGTGCTTCTCCTTATCTTAAGAAACGCGATCAAAAGTTTGTTTTTCAGATGTCCCTATAGAAGCTATCTGTAGTACAGTGCCTACGTACCACTTAATTCCACAACTGATTATATGTACAATGCTAAATTTGCATATCTCCCAGTTGTTCCTTTGTATCTCTCAGCTCATTTTTCTCTTTCATCTGTTTATCATGTCTAATGGGGCCTAGATTATGAGACTGTCTTAAGCAAGAACCAATTTAATAATTGGTGGTACTTCATCTAGTACAATGGGATTCTGACTCTTCATCAGAGTCTTTTACTGTAACTGTATATTCAACCAAACCAGCAAGGCTGTTTGCCTGTAGCCTCTTGGGATTCGGGAAAATCAATTGGTTGTCACTGTCACAGGGGCAGTTCAGCAACAACAGGACTAAAAGAAAAAAACACAAAGCATAGTAATCCTATCCTATAAATGAGCAGGATGCTCATTGCTCCTTAGTGGTCAAAAAACAAATGACATATTAGGAAAGGAATGGAATAGAATGTAAACACAATATATTTCACTTCCATCTTGCAGCTCCAGTCCCACCACCTCAAAAAAGAATACAGTAGAGTGAAACAAATTCGGAGAAGAGACTAGACTAGAGGATCATCAGAGACGCAGAACAGTTTCCATGTAAGAAACAGTTGAGTAAGTTAGGGTTCTCCATCTAGAAAGGTGATGAGTGACGGGAGAGTTGACAGATGTATAAAATCAGTGGCATGACACAGGTCAATAGATGTTGATTTTCCTATCTAAAGCAAAAAACCAAAGTACAAGCAGCAGATTCAAAAGAGAAGGAGACTGTTCTTGACTGTATTGCTGAGCTGTAGGACTCCTTGCCTCTGGCTGTTGTAGATACTGAAATTTTATATGGGTTTAGGGAAACTCTCTGTGAGTTTAGGATAGCAAAATCCTTGGAAGCTATCTACAGTCATTAAAGCATATCTGGGTCAGGAGGTTCTTGAGCCTCAAGTAGCTAAAATTGACTTAGAGAAGCTGGTGTAGCATCATAAATGCTTGGCCTGTCTCTATATGTTTTCTACACCATCTGCTCATAGTCCCTGTTGGAGATGGGTTTCTAGGCTTGATGGACCTTTGATCCGATCCAGTACAGTTGATTTTATGTTCTGTTCTCCCAGGAACGTACGGTAAAGAGAGGGTTCACACATGGTGAGAATGAAGCCTGGAGAGACATAGAGTTTGTGCGCTCTTTATTTAGAGAAACCAGAAAGAAATTACAGAAATTGATATGAGTAAATGGCAGGTGAAATGCAAAGATGTTCAGACGGGCTTTTACATTACAAACATTTAGTATAAAAGAAGACAATACACAGGAGTACAAAGTATAGTATACTGCATGGAATGGGATTGGGAGAAACTATATTCTTTTTGGAGGATTATAATCTAAATCATCAGGATTTATGTGAGGAAAAGCCATCTCAGTAATTTACACAGAGAAAATTGATGGAAATACGTTATTTTGAATACAGTTTCAGATTAAGGATGTGGGTGCACACAAAAACGCTGTATGCTCAGGTGTGTCATCACAGAGTAACGCTTACATAGCAGCTGTCTGCATGCATGTACCTTTACTGTATAATACCCTGTGGTAAATGCAAGGTATTACAGTTCACTTTTGTTGAAGTAATTGTCTTTCATTCATGACAAGGAATGTGTATGGTGGGTACTGTGGATCATTATGTTTGTGCAAACTTAGTTTACTTCACAGTAATTTAATCACAAATCCATACCCTAATGGCCAGTTGTTAGCTGGATAAATATGCTAAAATCGTTTCAGGGAATAAAAGTGCATTACTTTCAAAAGACCATTAATAAGATCTCTCACGAAGTTCACTGAAAGTAAGTGGTAATAATAACCACTGAAATTATTAAATCCAGAGATAATTGCAGGGAACTTTGGAAAAAAACTAACCAAGTGAGCTGAAAGGCCAGGATAATGCAAATGAAACCATGTGCTGCCAGTGCACGGTAATTTATACAAAGGAAAAAACCCGATCTAATTGTATGCCCTCTGGGATTCAAGGAAATACACAGTTTTGGTTGGTGAAGGTATGAGTATACTTATTTTAATAAGCTTAAACTTCTCCAAATCATCTAAATAAATGCTTTCTGAAATGTGATTAAAATCCTACATTATGCTAAATTAACAGGTCTTGCATTAGGTAGTTAATGAAATAGTGATTTATTCGTATCAATCATTAAAGAGAAGTTATTAATAATGTTCATTTTTATCAGACTTACCAGCAATTGAGTCTTTCTCCAGTGCTGCTCAGGAGTTCAATAAAATGTTTACATAATCAGTAAATAGTCTAGTAAAGTTCAAGCATAACAAAGTTTGAAGAAACAGTAATTAACATATTTATAAATCTCATGTTTACTAAATAACAGTAAAAATCACAACACCGCAATCTGATTGAATGTATTTTAATACAGTTGGATATAAAACAATGTACAGAAATCCGGAATTAAGGTTGCAATTACAGAATTGAAAATTTAGTGATGTGAAGATGAATTAAATTACCAGAAAAAGTTCAGAGAAACCTTAAGGAAAAGCCACATTGTCCAGGGACAGGAGACAAGCCCTACCAACAGAAGGTCTGTTCAGTCTATCATGGAGAAAGCTGAGAAGTGATTTACACTGCATTTGAACAGACAAAAAAATCTGGTATTAGTTAATTTGTCAATCATGTGAATAGAGGCATTATAATACAGTTAAAATGTGAAGTTAAAGATTACTTTGTGAAATAAGATGTATTTTCACTGCAGTGAAAGGAAATGCACGCTGAAGTCACTTGCTAAGAAAAGGGTTGACTCACAGCTATTTGTTTTTTTATTTTAAATAATCTTTCTAATATATATATTAAAATAGAGTTACTGGGAGGAATGCTATCACCTGTGTATACAAGTGACTAGGGTGTTCAGGCTGAAAGATTGTTTGGCTCTTTTTTGCCCTTTATATCTGCACTTTACTGTGCTGTGCTTTTCTCTACTCTATCAGTCAGGCCTTTTGTAGAGTAGGACCGTGTACTGCATGCTAATCATGGCTACTGCTCTTCCATCTATACATTAAAATAGCAATGATAATCAAGTCTCATATTGTAGGACTTCTCTGAAGGAGTCAGGAAATAGCTTTCCTCATTGCACAACTGGATAAATGTATTTCAGGCTTTTCATCTTCCTTTGACCCAGCTGACCACAGGTACAGGTAGAATGGGATAGTGAAATGCTGAGTTGCAATATGCAAGCCAGCTACTCATTGACTTGCAATATTCATAGAATCATAGCATCATAGAACGAGTTGGGTTGGAAGGGACCTTAAAGATCATCTAGTTCCATCCCCCCTGCCACGGGCAGGGACACCTTCCACTAGACCAGGTTGCTCAAAGCCCCATCCAGCCTGGCCTTGAACACTTCCAGGGATGGGGCAGCCACAGCCTCTCTGGGTAATCTGTTCCAGTGTCTCACCACCCTCACAGTGAAGAGCTTCTTCCTCACATCTGATCTAAATCTCCCCTCTTTCAGTTTAAAGCCATTACCCCTTGTCCCATCACTACATGCCCTTGTAAAAAGGCAATGCTAAGCTAATGGTTTGCAATATTACATCAGATGACATAATAGTCCCCATTCATGTACACCTAATCTTTTAAAAAGCTGTTATGATATACACTAGACAATAGACAGTTCAAAATTAAAATAGGCACTTTAAATTATTAAGAAGTTTTGTTTCAAAAAAAATCATCGTTGGATAAGTTTGTTTTTAACAGATTTGCACAAAGTTCAGTGTTATGTTTTATCTCTAATATTTTGGTCAATGAAGTAAAACCACTCATGATAAAGCTTTTAGGTACTTGGTTATTGGGAAAGTAAGTAAAAATAGAAGATAGGGCAGGTGTACAGAGCACCTCGGATCGCTTGATAAACTGATGCATCACAATTAGCTATTACATGTACTAACTAAGAATCCATTTCATATTTATAAAAAGGAGACTGTATCCCAACAACCATTGTAAAAACTAATGGGTGAGTAGCCAACAAGCTGCATGGCATGCCATGGCAACATCCACGGATTTACAAGCAGGAATAGGGAGGCAGTTTTGTCTCAAATACAGCATTGGTAAGAGAACCATTGGAATATTGTGTTCAGCTGTGCTGACTGCATATTAAAATGGACCTGCAACAGAGTGCAAAAGAACTATTAGTACAATTTGATGGGTCACAAAATGTTGTACAGTAATGGTAGGATTCATCAGCATTGATGTGGGTGTCTACTTTAGTGTGAGACAATTACTCACTTCACCGTATTGACTAGATTTTGGGGGTTGCCAATAGTAGTATGGGTATCAGACATTCATGGAGATGTTCTGCAATGAAGATGCCTGAAGTTGAGTGAGACTGATCTGTCGTACTGTAGCAGTTATGTTTGAAAGTACAACTGAGAAAGTAAAAAAATCTGCTCCAATTTCTTTATTAGCCATTTAAAGACTGAAATTCTGGAACCACCCAGGTTCTGGTATAAAGTATTGAAAGTTTCAAGCTGGATCTTGATGGAATGGATTGTATGACAGGATAAAGGTAATCTTGGGAGTTAAAAAAATTGAAGACTGAGCACTGAAGCTTTGGAAGACTGATTTGTTAATGTCTCTGGGAGAAGGATTAAGAGAAGACTTGGCCAAATGTAAGCATCTATATTAGAAGATGAATCTCAACCCATGCTCTGATTTTATTCACTTATTCTCCATCAGCTATAAAGGGGAACACAAGGCAATCAGCTCACATGTAGGCATGCTATACACCTGCATTTATGTAATGAATCTGATGCTTGAGGAGCAATCCTGGTTCCTAAACTTTGGTGTTTAGTGTCATTTTAGGTGCCTTAGGGTATCTAAAACACAGCAGATGTGGCACAAGCCCTATGAGAGACTCACATCCTTCTTGACCAGCAGCTGGAGGCCAGGCAAGATGCCTTAGGGCATCTGAAGTGACATTAAACACCTGTGTGTAGACACCTGAATTGCTCCCCTGGTTATACTTTGCTTGCACTTTATTTAGATTTAATTTACCCAAGGCTTAAGGGCTAGGTGCTGGGAAGAAGTTACAGTTTTTGCCCTTGCAACCTAATTTGGCTTCTGGAATTTTTCTTTCATCTTCCTTTAAAACAACAGACACTGGACAGCAGGGTAAGTAGTGGCATATGCCAGTATGCTTAGTGGTCTTAAAGAACCTCTCAGGTCCCATATTGGTGTGTTGTGCTCATAAAATCAAGTTTAAAACAATTGCTGGTATTTTTTCCCAGGTCATATTGGCAGGATATAATAGGAGTCCTTTGCTTTCTTGTACAATGTAGGGACAGTACTCTTCCTGGGATGCTTTTCCTGATAAAGTTGCAGCTGCTGAAGGCATGAGGGACATCATTGGTGGTGTGCTTGAGCTTTCCTGTTCTCTTCTGGTAGTACATTGTAGGTTTTATGGTTCTGGGGCTTTTGTACTAAGGGTCTTTAGGGTCTTACTTTTTCCGTGTAAATGGAAAGAGGGATGTTCAGTGGTTCCTTTCGGACTGATCATATGTCACATAGCTGTTCACAATTGCAGATGCTGGATTTATGTGATCTCTTCTCCTCCTGTAACCATATACAACTCAGTTCCTGAAAAATAACTGGACTACAGAATATCTTACTACTCTTTATAAAGACCCCCAAGGGCAATGTGGAGATGCCACACATTAGTCTTTTCAGCATCTTCATTTTTCACTAAATTCCCCATAGCTTGTGTCATAAAAATTTGTAAACTGTGACTAGCAATTAAAATAAAATAGATTTCTAATTAAATAAAATAAACAAGCATATAAACAAGTAAAATTTTCTATTAACCAGTAGTTACAGGCTTCCATATACATTTGGTATATTTCTAGTTGTGACTTAGTTTCTTTGACAGTTATAGTGGTTCAGATTTACAAAAATACGACATCTATCTTTTTCTGGGGTGAATGAAGCTGTAGAAAATAGATTTGCAGGTGAAGTTCAAGCAAGGAGGCAACCTCTTCTTGGAGTTCCTCTTTTGTTTTAGATGACACCATAATCTAGGAAAATACAGCCATCATGCCAGAATACTAGTAAATAATGTGTGGCCTAATCTTCTGTCACTCTGGATTGAAGAAATCTGACAAGGAGTTCAGTGAATTCCTGTTAAAGGAACCAAGGCATAAAAGCAAAGAATGGCTGTCTAACTTTAATGAGAGCCTTTGACAATCGGTTCTAAGGAAGTAAGGGCCCACGTGGGATATGCATTTCACAGAGCTCTCACCCAATTTTTGCTGCTTCTGCCAAATAATTCCTTCATTTTGCTTTTCCAGGCCTCCTACATGACAACTGCCAAAGGTTTAAGAGAGAATGAGAAAGTACTTATACTCAGCTGCCCTTCCTGGCATTGTACATTATACAAGCCCTACAAAATAAACAGAATACATAGTTCTAGAGTCAAACAATAACAAGGCAACACTGCATACTTAATAATATATCTCATCTTCTCTAAGGCACGTGAATTGGTACCACACAAAATCCAGCATTGCACTGTGATAACTGACACATTTTGAATGGATCAAAACTAGTTAACATGGATTTAAAGAGGCAGTAGTTTAAAAAAACTAATTATATCTTAGAAACCTCACAATGGCAAACAAATATTAGCCATAAATGGTATGTTATCATTTCCAGCTAATTTGTAGGGGAATTATTTATCAAATAATGGATTATTTGACCTGGAACTAGAGACACAGCCTTGCAGTTGGCAGCTTAACAACATCAAATTTGAACCAGCATCTCAGAGTTCTGCCAGTTGCAGATAGCTCTTCCTAGGAGTTGCAACTTAGCAAAAAAAATAGCAAAAAAAACCCCCAAAAACCCAAAACATAAAAAAATGCCTTAACTAAATGCAGAATCTAGATGAATTCTGCAAGATGGACAGTAGCAGGGCTGTACTTGCAAAGACTGCAAGCAAGTGCGTGGAATCCAAAAGCTCAGGTGACTCTGCTTCCTCATAGTGAATTAGCATTCCTAGCAGAGCTTCTGCCCAGGAGCTACCTAGATCACTTTTGTAAAGTTTTATTTATTCATTGACCTGAGATCAGCTCATGCTTACCATAGTGATGAAAGATGATAACCCTTGAGGTTCCAGTTAACTTTCCCCCTTCTGCTTAAATTGATGGGGAAGTAGTTTGAAAGACTACTGAAAGAGTATCAATCATTTCATGCATCTCTTGTCATGCAAAGCATAGAATATATTCATTGTAGATAGATAGCAGCACATGAGAAGCTAGAGGGAGATTATTGGGATGATGCCAATGCTAAGTGTTCCTGAGATACTTCTTCACAGAAGTTACTCATACTTTTTAGGGTTTACAAATGGTGTAATGCAAATACACTGTGTCAATTATATGTATATATAAACCAGCATTCTTCCTGCAAACTGAGAATTCATCAACCTAGTATAGTTCTTGTTGCAGATCAGGGAATTAAAGCATGCCAACCAATTAACAGAATCATAGAATCATAGAATGGTTTGGGTTGGAAGGGACCTTTAAAGACCATCTAGTCCAACCCCCTTACCTTGGGCATGGACATCTTCCAATTGATCAGGCTGCTTAAAGCCCCATCCAACCTGGCCTTGAACACTTCCAACGATGGGGCAGCCACAACTTCTCTGGGCAACTTGGTCCAGTGCAACACCACCTTCAGTGTAAAGAATTTCTTCCTTACATCCAATCTAAACCTGCAGCCTTTTGGTTTAAAACTGTTGCCCCTTGTCCTGTCACTACAGGCCTCGGTAAAAAGTACATCTCCATCTTTCTTTTAAGCCCCCTTTAGGTAGAATCGAATCTAATGGAACAGAATAGAATAGAATAGTTCAGTTGGAAGGGACCTACAACGATCGTCTAGTCCAACTGCCTGCGCAATTCAGGGCTGACCAAAAGTTAAAGCATATTATTAAAGGTATTGTCCAAATGCCTCTTAAACACTGACAGGCATGGGGCATCGACTGCCTCTCTAGGAAGCCTGTGCCACTGTTTGACCACACTGTCTGTAAAGAAATGTTTCCTAATGTCAAGTCTGAACCTCCCCTGATGCAGCTTTGAGCCATTCCCAGGTGTCCTGTCCCTGCATCCCAGGGAGAAGAGATCATCACCTCCCTCTCCACTTCCCCTGCTCAGGAAGCTGCAGAGAGCAGTGAGGTTGCCCCTCCCTCAGCCTCCTTTTCTCCAAACTAGACAAACCCAGAGTCCTCAGCCGCTTCTCACAGGACATGCCTTCCAGCCCTGTCACCAGCTTGGTTGCCCTCCTCTGGATGCATTCAAGTACCTTCACACCCTTCTTAAATGGTGGGGCCCAGAACTGCACACGGTACTCAAGGTGAGGCCACACCAACGCTAAATACAGGAGGATAATCACCACTATTGACCCGCTGGTTATACTGTGTTTGACGCACCCCAGGATGCAGTTTGCGCTCTTGGTGGCAGGGCACACTGCTGGCTCCTGTTGAGCCTGCTGCCAACCAGGACCCCCAGATCCCTTTCTGCAGGGCTGCTTTCCAGCCACTCCTCTCCCAGTTTATACTTGTGTCCAGGTAGAGAACCTGGCATTTCCTCTTGTTAAATGTCATGCCATTAATGATTGCCCAATGTTCCAATCTTATTTAGATGGCTCTGCAAGGCCTCTTGTCCCTTGAGAGAGTCAACAGCACCTCCCAGTTTAGTATCATCAGCAAACTTCCTAATGGTACATTCAACTCCTGCATCCAGATTGTTGGTAAAAATATTGAACAGATCTGGCCCTAGAATGGCACCCTGAGGAACACCGCTGGTGACTGGTCAAAAGCCAGGTGTAGTCACATTCACTACAACCTTTTGAGCCCTGCCGTGCAGCCAGTTCTTCACCCAGCACACCATGTACCTGCTTATCCCACAGTTGGACAACTTGTCTAGAAGGATGCTGTGATAAACCTTGCTAAAGTCCAGAAAAACTACATCCACTGCCTTCCCTTCATCCACTAGGTGGGTGACCTTATTGTAGAAGGCTATCAAAGTAGTTAAAAGTATTATTTAAGTATTGAAAGGCCTCCCTGAGCCTATTCTTCTCCAGACTGAACAACCTTAACTCTCTCAGCCTTTTCGCACAGGAGAGGTATTCCAGCCCTCTGACCATTTTCGTGTCCCTCCTCTGGACCCGCTCCAGCAGGTCCATGTCTTTCCTGTGCTGAGGACCCCAGACCTGGATGCAGTGCTCCAGGTGGGGTCTCACGAGAGCCGAGCAGAGGGGGAGAATCACCTCCCTCGAAATGCTGGCCGCACTTCTTTCGATGCAGCCCAAGATACACTTGGCTTTCTAGGCTGCAAGTGCACGATGCCGGCTCATAACCAGTTTTTTTATCCGCCAGTATCCCCAAGTCCTTCTCCGCAGGGCTGCTTTCAATCCATTCCTTCTCCAGTCTGTATCTGTGCTTGGGATTGCCCTGACCCATGTGCAGGACCTTACCCTTGGTCTTGCTGAACTTCATGAGGTTCACATTGGCCCACTCTTCAAGCCTTTCAAGGTCCCTCTGGATGGCATCCCTTCCCTCGAGCAAATCAACGGCATTGCTCGGCAAACTTGTTGCTGGTGTACTCAATCGCACGCTCCATGTCATTGATGAAGATATTAATGCTGCAGCATGAAGAAAACACGCAAAGCACATCACATTGCCTTACCCGTTATTTAAATTTTTTTCTAGCTGTATAAATGCTAATAGCTACTAACTAGTAAGCACTCTTGATGAGTAGCTGTAAGGAAGACTGCCGTATGGAATAAACCTGAACATTGTAGCACACCTCTCTGCTTCCATAAACAAACCCCTGCCCATACAGTGTCCTTTTCATCTAGGAAATCAGCTGCCTGTGTGTTTGAGGTAACAGATACCTCAAATTGCTCAGGCTTTTTCTCATTATGTGTAGAAACTTCAACCTCTTCAACTCTCGTTTGTATCCAGAGTCTATGGTAATCTTTCCTTACAGATGTAGACACAAGCAGTCACACTTGAAACTGTTTTTATTCCCCAGACTCATAAATCTGTATCAGTAGACCATCAGCTTCCCATCTCGCGCAAACGTAAGGTGCAGATGCTTGTTCCGCTTCTGCCCTACCAGCAGATACATTACAAGTGCAAACGGGACCGTATTTTTTTGAATGCATTCTAGATAATGCCCAAGAACTGTCAAGTGCTTTCACTCTCTGGAATTCTATTCAGTAAGTTAGTTTTCTCTTAAGAGTTCCAGAATATTTAAGATATTCTTTAAAGTCCTGCTTAGTTATCATGTAAGCTGTTTCAAACCACAATTGATCGACTTCTATCAAGGATCCTAGGAAGAGATACACTCCCGTGCATACACAGCAAGTGCAGTGTGTATGGGTGGTTGAAATTGCTGCTTTTGCTTACCTATACTGTCCGTGCAGCTATGACAAGTGTCCTGAGACTATTTGCCTCATTGCATACACACAGACTTTCTGTGTAGCACTAGTGCTATTACTCTGGCGCTACCTGGGGGCACTGAACTTCTGTGAACACGCTGTAGAGTTCATCTGTGCATGCATAGCAGGCTGCCCACTCAGCGTTACAACTGCTGCTGCAAACAAGTCACACAATCCAGACAGAAGTATGAAATCTTCAGATTCCTCCTAAAAGAAAAATGAGGATCTATTCCGAGGAATCAAAGTACATGACAGCTGTACTTTAAAAGTGAGCAAACTCTAGAATTTCCTCGCACTTAGGCTCACGGTAATCTAGGGTCTTGCTGTGGAGTGGAGGGGGAAGGATACTTTTTTTTTTTCAGTTTTCCTGCCTTTCCCCAGAAACTGTGTAATTGTCAAACTCACTGTAGCTACTCTTAAATGTATTGTGCCCACTTGTTGGGGCCTTGTCCTTACATCCTTGCAGGTCATGAGTTACTTGGGCTTACGGTGGCAGAAACAATTTCTGGTTTTTATTTCACAGTTCTCAGATTTGTGCGTCTATTTTGGAAGAAACTAAAACCACCTGAAGGAAGTGAGGAGGCTTAATGACTAGAACCTTGCCTGGGCAAACACAGGAATGGCATAGTCAGCAGGCTGCAGGTTCTTTCCAAGCAGGATTTGGTGGTGCTTTCTCAGCATTAACTTCTAAGAAGGAGCTGGCTGAAATAGGACACAGCATCTCCCTCATTCATTCTCTCCTTGTGAGCCAAAGAGGGTGACGGTGCAGATTTTCCAGCCTTATTAGTCAGCCAGAGGTCTGTCCGTGCTCCGGTGCTTGGAGTAATCCAGTTCGGGCGTTTGCTGCGGCCCTCGGGACCTGTTTTCGCAGGTAAAGGTGACGTCCGGAGGCCCGGCTGCCTCGCCCGGCCCGCCTGCCCGCCCTGCTGCGCTCAGGCTCAGGGGGCGCTGGCTTCCCTCCGGGCAGTACTGCTCTCTCGGCGGACTCTGCGGAGGCTGGAGACTCCTCGGCACGGCCTGAGGTGGGAGACGGGCCGAGCAGCGTGAAGGCCGGTGGCCCAAAAAGTGCCGCAGGCTGGCTGCTGACAAACGTGCCTCCTGCCTGCCCCCCGGCCAGGGGAGCGCTCGGTCACCCGGTGGCTGACGCTCCTCAGTCCACACACGGCGAAGTGACACCCTCCAACGCAGGGGAGGAGGCAAGGCCCTCCCGAGAGACTGTTCTTATTCTGGCAGCACAGTCAGGCGCAGGTGTCTCTCTGCGGTACAGGAGAAGCACAGGTGCCCTTCCAACATCCCTCACAGGCCGGTGACGCTCCTGGGACCCTCTGTCCCTCTTCACCTATGACCGCCATCTTCAGTCATACCAGGAGTCCCTCCAGCTCCACATCTGTTTTCTCCCTGGGGCCAGTGGCTTAGAGAAAACCACCAGGATCATTTTGCTTTCACATCAAATGTATTTCTTCACTGGTACTATTTTTCCTGCTTATTTGGGAATACATTGACTACCACAAATCCTCGGTGACTTCTCTTATTGTAAAAGCTACCCCACGTAGCCTCCCCACTATGTTTCCTGACCTACCTTTCCAGCCACAAATTGTGGGATGGTGGAAGAGTGTTCTGATAAACTATCACATGCCTGTCCTCTTTGTACATACTTTCTCTAACCATCCTAAAACATCCTGTGGGGAGGAGTTCTGCAGAGTAAGTACAACTGAGAAGAAGTGTTTCCTGGTGTTCAGTTTGAACGCACTACCCGCTAGTTTAATTTTATGCCCTTTTAGTTCTTGTACTGGAGTAGAAAATGGACGGCTGTCCCTGGTCATATTTTGTAAATGTCTTCTCTAGACTAAAGAGCCATAGTTGAGATTTGTAATAGCCTTTTTCAAGATGTGAGGAATGAGACTTTCATATTCACAACACGTTCAGGTTGTGAGTTCTCTCTGAATCTCTGTAGGGGTATTATTTTCTCTATTCCTCACCTAATAATGCTTAGCATTAGCTGACACTTTTCCTTTAAAGGTCCATCTTCTCCTTCTTGATTTATAACAGTATTGAAATAAACATATGAATCAATAAAATACAAAATTAAGGTTGCTTCACCACTTCATCAGCCTTATCTTCCCTCTGCCATTTTGATTGTCCAGTCAGTATCATAAGGTTCTTCTGATTCTTCTTCGTTTGTTGTTCCTGTAGTTGGCTCTCATCATTACTGTTCTGAGCAAGCTAGCGTTATGAGCAGTTTGCGTCTGCATGACCATTCATCCCCTTTATGGGTTATATCTGAATATGTTGGTCTCCTATCCAAGAATGAATGGAACTCTGGGAGCATTTCCTTAAAGTGAAAGGCTAAAGACACTACTAAAATAGTTAAGAGCAGGTAAATAGGTGACTTGAGCACACCAAAATGGAGGTGTATAGTGGACTGCTTTTTATTTTAGGAGAAAAAAGATAGAATGAGATATTAGAGTGGGAAGATAAATCTAGACAATTCGACTACAAATAAGGCTACATGTGTAGACTATAAAGACAATTATCTACTGGAATACTTTGCATGGGGACCTGTTAGATTCAATTCAGGTGCTATCTTTATATTAAGACCATATTTTTTCCTGTTGTATCATGCAACTCTACTAGGAGTTACAGCAGGAGTAACTTGTGGGAGTTTGAGGCAGGAATAACATAGCACTGATCAGTGCTATGCAGGTAGTCAGGTAAGAAAGTCCACTCTAGGCTTTATCTTGAAACTATTGTAGCTTTATAGTGACAGCTATTAATGAGAGTGATAGTAGGGGCCTGAAGTCTTTTTTTCTTCCTCCCACATTCACGGCAATCCCTTCCATTTTGGGAGCAGAAGTGTTGGATGGCAATGACAATAGCATCCACTTCCACCCTCTATACTCACACTTCCTATTCCTGTAACTTTGCATGAGTGGTCAAGTTGCACTCAAGCCACGCTCTTTTTCTGATTATGAGGAAGCCTCTGCTGGCATGTCAGTGCTGGAGCCCCAGGAAAAGTATGTCTGAGCATTGACATTAACTGAGGGTCAGAAGCCAAAGTGCTTTGGAGTTCTTTGCAAATCAGTAGGATATTAGTTTTTGAGTTGTATCTGGCACGACAAACTTTTTCCAGAAATTGGTTAAAATCAAATTTATCTTTAGTCTCAAATAATAGGTTCCCTACAATTGTCAGGTATTGAATATGAGCCCCTTCAGCTCAGATTTTTCCCAACATCAAGAGATTGAAGAAGCAATCATGTCCCTTGTTTTTTATTTCTTCATGGATCTCATGAAGGCTTGTCTGACTTCTGACCATGTTACAACAGCAGGATACCCTTACACTTGCCTACATCCCACTCATACCCTGCTTCTAGTCATACGCGGAGGTGATTGTAACACTCAATTTATAAGGATTCAGAGGGTGCATTTGTATACATGCATATGCTTTTTGGTTACTGCCATATTACACACAGTTAATAATTTTTGTAGCATTTGGAAATGAGTTTTAATGGAGCCCAGATAATAACCAGCAGCATTGTTCTTTAGAAGGAAAAGAAAAAAAAAACAACACAAAAAAGATAGCTTTAAAACAAAAGATAAATTTAAGCTTAGCAATCGGCAGCCTAAAAAAGAAAGTTGGGCATTCGGTTAGTTGCATCATCCTTGTTCATCACAGTGCTGCCCGATTTGATTTGTTCCTTATTTTGCCCAAAACCATTTAACTATGTTAAAGTAATGCTTAAGTGATTACTGCCTTTGCCTAATTTAAGGCTCCCCATCCATTTGGAAGGAACTTTCTCCAACATTAGTCTGTGTGCTTTGAGTCGCTTCCCTTTCGATTTTGCCATCAGGAACTCCCAACTCTCACCATTTATGAGGATGGATGTGTTACTGGAGTGAAACTGCTCTCATTGTTGGTTATTCTTTTCTTACAGCTCTCCCTCCCCTCATGGCTCGTCGATCTCAAAGCTCCTCACAGGGGGACAATCCCCTTGACCCTAACTATCTTCCCCCCCATTACAAGGAGTATTACCGCTTAGCTCTGGATGTTCTTACTGAAGAGGGCAAAGAGAGTTACCAACGCTTCCTGGCAGAGGAAGCGGCCCCTGATTTTCTTTGCAACTCAGAGGTGGATCACATCATACAGAATCTCCAGAAACCCCAGTATGCCAACCAGGAAGGCAGCACAGACACCGCAGGCGACAATGACATGGATGGATCCTCTGGGACTTACTGGCCCATGAACTCAGACCTTGCTGTTCCTGAGCTTGACCTGGGCTGGCCAATGGTCTTTGGGTTCAGGGGAACAGAGGTGACAACCCTCGTGCAACCACCACCCCCAGACAATCCCAGCATTAAGGAGGAGGCTCGCAGAATGATTCGAGCAGCTCAACAGGTGAGACAGTGAAGACCCCAGCTAGAGCAGAGATAAAAATATATGTGTGCAAAAGATGAATCAGAATGCATCAGGTCCTCTACTAATTCCCTTACTTTGCTCCCAGGACCGGACAGAGGGGAAGGATGACTCTAACTGTTACTCTCTGGTCTCATGGAAAACTGTGTAAAGCCATGCTAAAATATACCAAGAGTTCACAGAATCGTTGTGGTTGAAAGGGACCTCCAGAGAAGGAAGGTCTAGTCCAGTCCCCCTGCTCAAAGCAGGGTTGATTAGAGAGGGTTACTTAGGACACGTCCTTGAGTATCTCCAAGGATGGAGACTCCACAACCTTTCTGGACAACCTGTTCCAGTGTTCAATCACCCTTACAGTAAAAGAGGTTTTTCTTATGTTTAACGGGAATTTCCTATATCTCAGTTTGTATCTTGTGACTTGTCCTTTCACTGGGTACCACTGAGAAGAGTTTGGCTCCATCTTCCTTACACCCTTCCATCAGGTATTTTATACTCACTGATAAAATAGGAGTTGGGAAGGACAGGGAGATAGAGCTTTGAAGCTACTTCCCGCATTATCAGCATATAGATGCAGCTATATAGTGGCTGACTGAACTTTGGCCAGGAAGGTATCTAAAAATGGCACGGGTGTGTTGGAGGGGGCGAGCAAGTAGTGGCCAAGCAGCTCAATATAGCCTTCCAGTGTGGTTACATGACCAAAAAAATACCTGCTGTCATTGGATGAATAAGTAAGGGAACGCTCAGTGGCAGTGACATTTTCCCCTCATGTTTCACCCTCATATACAGAATATGCACCTTAGATAGCAACTCTGTTTCCAGTTCTGGGGCCCACAATGTTTAAAGGAACCTTTAAATGGGAAGGTTCCTGTTGAAAAAGGAAGTTGAAATGGAGATGGTGCGGCAGTGGAATGTGAGGTGCTGGGCAACGTGATCAGTCAGGGCATAAGCAGGCACAGATTGCTGACGTCTTTCTTGCGTTCTCTTCCCAGGTGGTAGCCATAGTGATGGACGTCTTCACTGATGTGGATCTGCTGTTTGAGGTGCTGGATGCTGCTGCCCGCAGAGTGCCTGTGTACATCTTGCTGGATGAAATGAACTCTCAACTCTTCCTCGATACAGCTGCTAAATGCAGAGTCAATCTTAACTATGTGGAGGTGAGCAAACCAAAGAGCTGCCCTGCCCCTAATTCACATCCTGAGGGGGGAGTATGTCCTGGGATACAGAGGGCTGTTACCACAGTAAAAACCTGAGAAAGGGGAAAATGGGCCAGAGCCTAGTGAAAGATGGGTATGAAGAAGGCTAGGAGAGCTGGCACAACAATACAGGGCTGAAGGCTGAGGACACGCTAATAAATGGGTTTATCTATCCATTGTATATGCAGACAGAATCACTGGAATTAAAGCATAAAAATGGTGGCAGGTTGGAAGTTAAAAGAGAAAGGGGAAGAAGGAGGGCCGGGGGGGAGGGAAGTAACAGCTTCCAACTGAGTCAGTGCCTCGTCTGGTTTGCAGTTCCTAAGGGTGAGGACAGTTTCTGGTCCAACCTACTACTGCCGCACAGGGATGTCCTTCAAAGGCCATGTGAAAGAGAAATTCCTCTTGGTGGACTGCATGGTGGTGCTGAGCGGCAACTACAGGTGAGAAGCCCTGCAATGTTACATGTCCCAGTTTCAGTGAGAAAGAGGCTGGTTAATTGGTAAAGCAGTGCTTCGGCACTTCCAAATGAACATCAGAGGCAAAAGTTTTTATCACTGAAGGATACTGAGCAGCAATCATCAGGAAAAACACACCATTTTGCAACTGAGGTAGATAGACCAATTCAACAAGCCCTCAAGCCCAGACACCAAAAGCCAAGCTTGCCTCACATTAAGAATCGAAAAGATCTGTAAAAAAAGATACAGTAATTATAAGGTGGTGTGGGTTAACCCCAGGAGGCAGCTAAGCCCCACACAGATGTTTGCTCACTGCTCCCAGCAGGATGTGGGCGAGAATCAGAAGGGCAAATGTGAGAAAACTCATGGGTTGTGATAAAGACGGATTAATAGCTAAAGCAAACCTGCACACACAGGCAAAGCAAAATAAGGAATCCATTCACTACTTCCCATCAGCAGGCAGGTATCTAGCCATTTCCAGGAAAGCAGAGCTTGACTTGGGAAGACAGACGCCATAATACTGAACGTCTTCTTACTTCCCGCACAGAATGACAGAATGGTTGAGGTTGGAAGGGACCTCCGGCGGTCTTCTTGTCGCCCCC
>VYZV01014243.1:69900-101811 GCA_013401275.1 Pandion haliaetus | reverse complement strand
CCCCCCGCCCCGTTATTATGAATTTCTTTTTGGAAGCTACTGAATCTTCCCGCCGCCTTTGCAAATGCTCCAGAAGAGCATGGGTTTTTTTAACCCAATTCCTATACCCGTTAGCATATTCCACAGGGAAAATGCTTCCAGCATCCCTTGTCGGACCCCTGAGTTAAAAAAAAAAAGCAGGCTGGCCCGTGGGCAAAACTGTTGGCTCGATGTTGCTTCCTCTTTTTTTCCAGTGATTAATGCGGCTCATTAATGGGAGGGGAACTGGCAGAACCANGGAGAACTGGCAGAACCAGCTTAAAAAAAAAAAAAAAACCGACTTGACTGTAAGAAAGGGTTGTTTTCCAGCACTGCAGGTGTGCGCCGCGTTTTGTTAAGCAGCGAAGGAGCCGCAGCTCCAAATATCCAGCAGCCGGCTGGATCGGGTCCTGCCGGCGAGGTTTGAATTCCCTGTGAGACGGGTGGAGTGTGAGCACGCTGCCTGGGTTGGGCTGCGTGTCCCTTAAATTTCCGTTTGTGCAATCACCGAGATTATAAGCAATGAAAGTGGAAAGGGAAATGACTCTTCCAACTTTCTAATGTATTGTGTATAAAACCCGCAACAGCCGTGCATCACTGATGAGGACGGCGCCTTTTTTGTTTTCACGTGTAAGCTGCAATCGGGAACGAAAGTATTCAGATGATGAGTGGTTTGTTTCTTGCGAGGGGTGCTTCCACCCAAGGTGCTCCTGCTGTAGAAAGAATAGTTTAGCGCAAGGCTGAGCAACGTAGGGCTCTTGAATCACGGGCAGTCTGCAAAGAGTTCCAAGTGTCGGGGTTGTTTGGCGTGGCCGGTGGAAGGACCACGTTGGCGAAGGAAAGGCGCGTTAGCTGGAACTGCTCACCAGGGAGGATTTGAGGTAGCCGTGGGACATGCTGAAGGTTGCCCTGGCTCTTGGCTAGATGCTGAGGTTGCGTCGTGGAGTAGCAGGACCAGGAGAAGCTGCTGTTCCCTCCTGCACGGGAATCGCCTCAAAAGCTGCTGCTCCTTCTGGCTGTCCGTGGGGAGTGCAGGAGGTCCTGCGGCTCCCACCTTAGTGATGGCTTTGGTGCAGAGCTTGCTGGTTTCAGGAGAGCGGCCCGTTGCTCCTCTAGCGTCTTTGTGGGCCATGGTGCTTTCTGGGCCACTTTATGGGGGGCTCTCTCATTGTGAGCCTTACTGGTCGCTGGTAGCAATCACTTGGGCTTTTTTGACAATTTAAGGGGGACGATTACTGTGAGGGTAATACCTGGTTTTAAATAATAAAGACGGAAGCAAGGACTTGTCTGAGACCTTATTTCTAATGTACTGAGGCAAGGTCAGTCTTACTGGGATGGGGTGGGGTGGGGGCAGGTTGTTTGCTCGTATTCCGAACTGGAAAGCGAGGTACCTGCTCGAAGCAGGTAGGAGGGGTGTAAGATTGTGTCCATGAACACTGTGAGAGGAGCCTGAAGCAGGAGGGCTGTCTGCTGCAGCAGGCTGGCTTTGCAGTCGGGGGGCCGCAAGCATTGCGGTGAGTGGAAGTTGCCGCCCTGAGTCAGGAATCTGAGAAAAGTATGTATATTGAGGAGAAAAATGACAAGCCCAGGCAAGAGAGGTCTTTGGTCTTTTTATAAAGAGTACCACGTACACTTTATCCTTCTGTTTGTTTTTTTTTTTTTTAATATTCTTTTTTCCTTTCATAAATTCTGCCTCATGCTGGTTAATTCCCAAGTAAAGCTGTGGTTTTTTGAGTTTTTCCCCCCCATGTCCATTTATGCAAGAGAAGTATGTGCTTTTACCTATCTCTTGATTCTTGAAGTTGCTGTTAGCAGTCTCTTGCTGGTTTGACTATAAGTGCTGCTAACCATTTCCAGAGCTCTTAAAATACTGCCTAATATTCATGACTTTTTGGAGTAGCGTATTTAAGACTGTTATTGCCAATCCGGGGCTGTTGGCGTGTGTGTGGAAAAATTGCATGGAGAAACTAAACATAGTCCCAAAGACAAAATGTTTTGGGTTTTTTTTGTTTGACAATCAAGTAGTAATACTGTAGCTTAACTGGGGGACACCCAGAAGGAAGAAATAAGCTGCTAAAACTTGATTTGAAGATACAAGGCCGGGTAGCTGTAAGAAGTAATGACTCTTGTTCCCAGTGGCGTGAGTGCAGGTGGGAACTTTTGATGCCTACTTTGCACTGGGAACATGTGTATCCGGGACTTATGAACAACCATTTCTCCTAAGAAAGCCAAAACATCGCTTTTATTCCTCAGTTTGGATTGCAGCTTTCTGGCATTTTAAGAAATCTGGAGTCGGTCAGACGTGTATCCGGATATGCGTGACATGTCTCCTTGCATCAGCGTTGAGTTCTCTGATCTGGGCTCTCACCTGAGCACAGGTCCTTCAGACCCCAGGGCTGAGAGCTGCTTGAGGCACAGGCGTAGGTAGTAAAGGGGGGGTCGGCACATGCAACCTCTGCAGGCATGGAGCAAGTGGCAGAATTCCTCCCGGCCTGCTGCGGGATGCGAGCTTTGCTGCTCCTCATCTTGCCCCTCGTTGTCACGCTTGCAGCGTATTTCATCGCAAGCGCTTCTGTACAGTGCTCCTGCCTGAAGCTCTGTTGTGGAGGGTGAAGTTTCTTGGACCAGAGCTCCTGTGCAGCTGCAGACAGTTTAGTGCCTCCTCTTGCACTGACCTCTCTGCAGCAGTGGAGTAAAGAAGGCTTTAATTTCACAGTCTCTTCTGTTCTCCCTGTGACCTCTTCTCTGCTACTGAAGGTGTTTTTAAGTAAAGCCTGTAGAGCAATGGTCCTTCTAAAGCTGCAGAGTGAAATGTTGCTTTTTAGGAATCCCTGCTAGCTAAACTTGATCATGCAAGTGGATTCCAGTAGCAAGTCCAACCTCCCAGAGAAAAAGCAGAGAGGTCAAGGTGAGAGACAGAGAGGTTTGTGTCGCCCTGCGTGGCATCTTCAGAGAGAAGGTGAGGGAAAAGTGCTTCGGAAAGGGAAGAAGTTTGCAGGTAAAAGAGGCCAGACGAAGAGTGATGGAAAGTATAGAGCAGTCCTGTGGCTTCTTTGGAAGGTGGGAGCAGCCAGGGTGGATGGAGAAGAAACCTGGTGAGGAGGGCAACACAAGCATCCCATGTTAGAGAAGTTTTTCTTTAAAATGCCCACTGTGTGATGGGCACTACACTACTAATAGAAAAGACCGGGAGGATTGAGAGCAAGGAGGGAAAAAAGCAGAGGTGAAGGGGGTCAGTTTTGACTTGGCACGTTTACAATGTGGGGTTTTAGTGGTCTAGTCACTGTCCTCACCATGTAGGCTTCGGACTTCAGCTAGAGTCAGTGAAGATAGTACTAGCACTGGCATTTTTCCTCTTTCTGTCCCAAACTCTGCACATAATTGCAAGAACCTACGTTTCTGCTGAGAGACAGTCAAGCAATTAAAAATATTGACACTTAAAGCTTTGCTATTGTGCTTCCTGGTCATTGGTCCATTTGTATGAGCAGGATAGCTCGTATCCTTGAGAGCTGTTGTTCAAAGGCCTCCTCTCTCTGCAAGGCAGGGAGGCAGCACTCTGGCGTTTCAGACTCGGAACAGTTTCTCTGCAGTCAGAAGGTAAAAACATTATACATATAATTTAAGGTTTAAGCTGCAGAAACTGGCAGCCTCCAGAGAGAGATCAGTAATGCGTACTGCAGAAGACCGTTTCAGTGCGGTCCCTCGGTCATGGACAGCCATCAATAAGGGGCCCATCAGAAGGGTATCATAAGCAAAGTCGTCCAATTTGAGCACACTCTGATAAATGGCTTCATTTCTATGCCCCCTTTTTTCTTTCTTCCTTAGGCTTTGGCTTTTCAGCAAGGCTAGTGTTACTTCGACTGTAGTGACTTGTTCCAGAGGAGGGACTGCTGTTCCAAAATAAGTGTCAGGCACCGAGCCCTCCCGGGGCCGGCACTCCTGGCGGCTCAACCGGGCTGCCTGTGCTGCTGTCAGCTGGGGGCTGGCTTTTGATCGTGGGTACTGGGGGTGATGTACGAGGACAGAGCGGTGAAAGTGCATGGGAGGTGATGGGGGGGATTATCTCATGCAGCAGCTCTAGAATTGGTTTAATTAGCTACCCCCACGAGCCAGCAGTGCTCCCGCCTTGCGCAGCGGCGAGCCGATGCACTGAGCGTCCTTTGCTGGTCCCCGAGCCAGGTCATCTCTGCGCACTGGAGAGCGCGGGCTCCAGGCTCCTGAGTGCAGCCCCCGTGGCCCCCCGTGAACACCCTTTCAGAGTGTTGAAGGCCAGTAACTGGAGCTGATGTTGGTCAGGGACATCAGCTGTTTCCAGGCTGATAACCGCCGTGAAATATTGTCCAGTGCATTCCTTTTTGGTACAATGAAGCTCTATTTTGAAAATGTATCATATAAACTGTATCCTAATATGCTGAGTGGATTTAAATGTGGTCCTTCAACTGCAGACTCAAATAGGTGAGCAGACAAAGTGTACATAGCATCTTCCTAGAAAGACGTTGTAGGTCTGGTTGGGATTACCTTTCCACTGCTAGCATGTTCCTCTTTACACCTTTCATTTGGATAAACCTTGACTTCTCATGTCTGTGTATATTGCGGGCTTTGCTGTTGTAGGTGGGTTTTTTTAATGTCTTTTGTTCTGAGGCTGCTGGAGTACTTCATGTGGTCTGCTGCTTTAAGTTGTAGACCTCTTGCTTGGAAAGGCTAATGTGAATGTTAAATATGCCACAGTTTGCAGAGTCCAGTCCTTTTATCCCTTCAGAGGAAATTAATGAAAACACTTGGAAACTGACTGAAGGAAAAATTAATACTGATCACACATGAACATACTTTTGTGAATGATAAAATATGTTCTAGAGTTGTCCTGTGTACACACCAAGGCATGCAGATCATCTCTGAGCTCAAATGAGATCAATCAGCTTTTGAAGAATAGAAGCTTTTTAATTACTGAATTTCTCTTCACCTCATGATTGGGAAAAAACTTTCTTATGTATGGTACATGTGTAAGTTGCTTTGTTCCTTGAGAAATTTTTCCTAAATCATGTAGTGAAGGACCGCTGGATGGGTGTAGCGGTACCTGACCCTCAGTGCAGAATGCCACCAGCTAACACTGCGTTGCTGTTGCAAAGGCAGTACCTCCAGAAAGTGGATCCACTTACTGCGTCTCCTGGACGTGTTGAGAGCTAGCACCAAGTAAATCAGATGCTAACATATCCTCTTCAGGTCTGATGGACTTGTGGTTGGTTGCGTTCTTTTTAACTAGGTTTCATTTTGTAGTCAGGTGGTGAAATGTTGCTTTTGAATTCTCTTGGGGTAGTCGGTGAACTTCTGTAGTCCCTCAGTGACTTGCATGTGTGAAGTCACTGTGATGTGCTCCCTCTTCTTTTTGGACTGGAACTGAATGAATTCTTGGGCTCTTTCCATGTTTCTGCTAATCGGTGTTTTAAAAACATCCATAGTGTAGAGGACCAGGTATTTCTGTGCAACCCAATACCTTCATGTAGAAGATGCACTTGAGGAGTGGGGTTTGAAGGAATGGACCAGAAGTGCTTGGCCCCTGCTGGAAATTTTTTTGTAGTTAGCTGCCTGAGGATATACAGGGTCTGAACACCCCTCTCCCTGTATGGAAGGGAATGTGCAGATCAAATGGTGGTGGTGGTGAATTCAGCACACGGATATCTGATTTCTTGGCAGATCTGACACTGGGAGTACCTGGACTGCTGCCTGCCCCAAGGAAGAGGGGGTCGGTGTGACCCATGCTCAGCCAGTACTCATCCAAGTGGTGTAACATGAGCCCCTAACCTGTAGACAGATTTACCAGCCCTGAATAATGTCTGTTGTACTGTGAGATCTTATCTCCCTAATGGCCTGCAAGAGGGTACAAATGAGGAGAAATAAATATGGCTCTTGCTTTTGCTTCCACTGCATTCTGTGGAACAGTTGATTTGTTCTCGTTCTGCCTGGTGTGTTCGTTAGTGCTTTTAAAGGACTGAGCTAGTTTGTTAGAATTTCAGGAACAAACGAAAATACGATTTGCTCCTACCTTCTCATTTTCCCACCAAATATTCTTTCCTTTTTCACTGAACAAGTAAAGCTGTGTCCTGAAGCCCAAATAGAGTGAAACCACTGTAACAAACATAGAGGAACTGTCATGCAACATCATTCAACAGAAATGAACAGGCGCCAACTGAACAAATGGTACCAAAGCAGGATTTTACCTTTATGTTGCATCTGTACCCATAGGTCCCAATGGAATGGGGATCCCCCTGCAGCTGAGAGTGCCTGCCTAGAGCTATTGGTGCTACAGAGGTTTTACAATTTGGCGTTCGATTCCTGAAGCTTTTGAGTTGGGTGGTGGGATGGGGCATCAATAACCAGGTGCCTGCTGGAAGTCCAGAGGTCTCTTCAGGGGTGGGGGTTTCTCATCTGCCTTTGGGAGAAAGAGCTTTGGGTTGTGATTTGTAAGTAATACTATCTGCTGAAGAAACTTTCTGTCACGTGGCCGTATCAAGGGTGAAATTGTCTTTTGTGGTTCGTGCTTTTTATGTGACGGAATTTAAGGGCAGTCTTACAAAAAACCATCAGTGTGTATAAAGGCAGACCAGCACTCAGTTGTCACTGTTGAGTGTGTTGTTGGCTTTGTGCAGGAAAAGGGTGCTCTGGTGAAAGAAAATGCACTGAGCTTTCAGACTTGGTGGGGCAGTTTGGATTTTGTGCATAGCTTGGCCATGGCTTACGGATGTGTGTGCAAGCTTGTCCATCCTGTCAGTCTGTCCTATCCTGTCTTCTAACACCACGAAACATTCAGCAGTGGAAGAGAAAGACAGAGTACTGCAGGTAACTTTTTTGGGAGAAAAAAAAAAAAAAAAAAAAGCTGTAACTTCTAGAAAAGTATTGAGTGAAATGCCGTCTTGTTAAAAGATGGATGTGCTCTCCAGAGGGCTAATTTAGACACTAAGGAAATACATGTGGAGCTGATTGCTGGCTGGGTGCCAGTCACTGAAGGGCACTGGAGGCTGAAATGCCAGGCAGCGCTGGTAGTGCTGGCACTTCAGCCCATGACGGTTGGGTTGCATGAATTATCTCTTTGCCTTCCGGCTAATTTTATCCTGTTGATTTTTCATGAATCATTTCCCATCTCTGTGGGTTAGAAATTAAAGTGGAAGTTTGCTAGCCAGAATAGCCACATCTGCTATTTAGAAAGTAGTGTCTGGGGTTTGCTTCCTGCCTACCCCCACGCCTTCCCTTCCCCTTTCCCTTTTTACCTCCGTCAGTGTTCAAGTATGTGAATCCCTGGTGTTGCTCACCCACAGAAATTTTTAGGCTGGCCAGCCCTCACAAGTGCAGGGGTCCTCGGGATGCGCGTGAGCTCGTGGTGGGCGGCCAGGCGACGCTGGTGGTGGGCAGCAGGCGGGTGCTGAGTGCTATGTGGCAGGGTCCCAGGCACGCGGCGAGGCTGGCAGGACCCGACTGGGGCGTCTTGAATTTCCTGCCCATGCCTTATAAAACATTAAAGGTGCTCCAGTGTCTTTTCCCTCTCCCAGCCCAGCAGAAGAGCAGGAGTGTTGTGGTGGCCCAGCCTGCTGAGTGCCTACCAAGAGCTTCCTCACTCCGGCCTTTTTGTCTGTCCACAGATGAGAGTAGGTCATTTGGGCAGTAAATTCACATCTCTGCTTTCTATAAAAGCACCTGCGTGATGAAAACCTTAACTTTTGCAGACCCAAACATAACTTCCCTTTGTTGAGCTCTGTGTGCTTGATTGCCATCAAGGCTGCCATCTGGGCCAGCAGCAAGGAAAGGATAAGTTGATAATCTAAAAGTAGAGCCTGATACTCCCATGGGTCTTGTGGGTAAGGGAAGTCTTGCCGGCAGCTGCACTGAGGAAAAAGCATGTTCCCTTGAAACAAAGTGAGCACTAGATAAATGAGAGGATGTCTCTAGGTTGCTGACGTTCATTTTTAATCAGTCTTGGTGGATCACAGCAAATTCAGGAGACTGGAAGAATGATTGTGTTGGGATGGTTCAGAAAATCACCAAGTGGATGGTCCAGGAAATGATAGGTTGGGTAGCGTGACACCAATCCTGGGTAAATGTAAAGTAATTCATTCTTGAAATTTGATGTTATGGAAAGTGTCTTGCACTTCTCAAAGAGGTCTGATTTTGGTTTTTGAGAAGCTTACCATTGGCTTAAAGAAAGGTCTGTAGATGTGATATTCTTAAGCATATAAGGCAGTTAACTCAGTGATGAGAACCCCATTAATATCTAATGCCAAAGAATATCCATAAAATACAAGTGGCTTAGGGAGTGAAGGTAGTGATTGATGGAGAGTCAGCATGCAATAAATAAACTGAAGTGGCAGTATGAACAGTAAGGAGGATGAAGGATACTCTAAGCTAAAGAACAGTATTAGCACACTAATAAATCAACTGTTTGTGGATTAACTTTAAGATGAACGTAGAAAATGGTTTTTCAGCATCAAAAGATCAAGGCTCTGGCATTGCCTCCTTAGATGAGGGGAGCAAATAATCCAGCTATTTTAAGCTAGAGCTTGATCATTTTACAGAAGAGTCTCTGCAACATGATATGTGGAGACTGCGTTTGCAGAGTAGACCCGATGACCCTTCCCTTCATATGAGGGTAAGGGAGAAGCCAATTCTGCCTGACACTTGCTTAGGGATGCAGAAGAAAGCATGACTCAGTACTGGCAAAATGTGTAGAGGAAACAAGTTTGGTGAATTGTAGTTATTGATAAGGGTGGGCCAGAATAATGCAGTTTGTTTGAGCCATTGAAACAAAACAATTTTTATGCAGACAAGTGGAGAGTTATAAACCTGGAAAGGCATGTCCCGAATGTGATCTGCAAACGGGGACTGTGTCCCAAGCAGTCCTGTGTGAGAACGTGGGGATCGGAACGGGCAGGCAGCTCTTGGGAGTTTTCTGTGCCAGGTCCTAGCTGGAAAAGACAACCATGATTTTGAACACACAAATGGGGAGATAAAGAATCAGGAGGTAGTTTTATGTCTGTAACCCTTATATTTACTTCAGACTCAGTCTTACATCAGCATAGCTTTCTGGTGCCAGCATCTTGAAGTCACGTAGAGAAAATTGGAAGAGTTACATAGAAGAATGGCAAAAATTGTTGGAAAGCTGAGAAGATACGGCACAGGTACATATCCAGTGCTCTGCTAGGTATGTGTTTTTATTCAGTGCTTATCACTATTGCTATCCAAACACCTTTCAGTAATCCCTTAAGGAACAAGGCTTACATCTGCTACTTGGTTGTACTCTTATTCTGTCGTTGGGGAGAAAAATGTTGGTGGAATAGCATCTTGTTTTAGTACTGGGGTATTATGTCTGTTTGGTTTAACTTTATAAATGTAGGTATATATTTATGTTGAAGAAGCCAAAGGCAAAGAGGTGCAACTGGCAGTCCTGACTAAAGATGGTGAGGTTTGGTACAGCCATTAACCTGGGAAGCGATTCTTTCCATGTGCTCAAAGCAATGTCCCAACATGCCAGGTATTTCAGCCTTTCCTGCTGGGTTGCAGGGCCCTCTGAAGGAAGTGCTGACTGGTGCCCAGAACTAGAGAGATTCACATATAACTTGTCCACAATGGGGATTAACAATTGAAATGAACTTCTGATGAAGTGTTGGCTTCTCTTCCCCTTGCTAGACTCGGATGGAGATTTTGTCCTTTTCGTAGGCTAAAGGTAAGGGCATGTGATGTACAGGAGATCAGTCAGGTTGACCTAATTCTCCTTTCTACCCCTAAACTGTGAATCTGTGACATCAATGCAGGGAGCCAAATACAGCAAAAATGAGAAGTTTCCAGTTTAAGGGAATTATTTTTAATATATTTTAAAAATGCAAGTCACAGGTATTCTTTCAGCTCTGCAATAAGTAGCTGCCTTGTCTCTGTGGCATGCCGCACTGTTTCAGAGGCTTTTAGGCTGCATGGGAGCTTCACATTGTCAGCATCCCACTGTGATGAGTCCTTACTCAACACTTAACGTAGAGAGGTTGCGCCAGATAATACCTGGTTTGCAGAGGATTGTGCTGATGCGTGACACTAGCTTCCTACCCTGACATCAACAAAGGGCGAATGCTCCCAACTGACCATAATACAGAATTTGCATCAAATCCTGTAAAGTCAGCAGCATTTTCTACCTTCATTAGAAGCCAGCATAAGACAAATTTAAGACTAGTTCAGGGATTATTTCAGAAGTTCTTTTCCTTCTTCCCCCTCTGAAATGCATCTGTTGTGAAATAGATCATGGCAGGTTTTGATGACACGATTTGCCAATGAACCATGTGAGAGTGACAGTGTGAACTCATCTCGCATCCGCTTGAAATGACAGGAGGAGTTCCAGGCTGGCAAACGGGAATGTCCCTGTCCCCAGCCTGTCTGCAGTAGGGATGACACTGGGAACTTGGTGTTGTGGCATGCCGATGCTGATTGTCGTGTCAGTTGCTGGTCTTGGGTAAGTTGTTGAAACCACTGGGAACTCTCAGCCCTCCCTGCTGTAAAATGAGTTTAAGTCTTGTGGTTTTGAAGTTTGCTCTCCAAGCTTCTTCAGAGAGCTGCAGCAAAACTGGGGGTGCTTTCCAGGTACCTTTCTAGTAGTCTTGACCTTCGGTGTTTTCAGAATTCAGAACTCAAAGAAAACGTGTCATGCTTCTCTTCTGGTGAATTAATGGCTACCGATTGTAGTGGAGTAATTGGCAATGATTTAAACAAGTCCTAGTCGCAGCCCATGCTGCTCAAATCCTGCATCATCCATGCCCTGTAATTTTCACTAATTAAGTTCGAATTTGTGACTGCTCCAGCTTGTCCCCAGCTGTGCAGGCTGCATTCAGCCCTCCTCTGCGGGTGTCGGGGAAGAGCCCTGGCCTCACATCAAGCTGGGAGGCAGGTCATCAGCTCTTGCCCTGCCGCCAGCCTTCACCGTGCCGGGACGCTGCTTTGCTGCGCTGCCGGGTGGAGGACAGCTTTGCCCACAGGAACGTTGTACTTGGAGCGGGGGGGAACGTTAAGCCAGTGCTGTGGCAAATCTCAAGGCGAAAGCAATTTTCCCAGTGGAGCATGGGTTTAGTGTCTGTGGACAGTGGTCCTCCTCGGAGCAAACTGGTTCTCCCTCTTACTTTGTGGGGTCTCTTGGTGTTTGCTTTGGCTGCGAGCGTGAGCTGCGTAGCCAGCTGGTACTTCATAAAGTGACCTGAAATGTTTGGCATGGCCAAGGACCTTGGTAAGTGAATTCACCTCAGGGAAAACGGTCAGCCTGGGTCTTCTGTGGCTGTATAGGGGGGGAGCTGGGAGCCTTGAATGCTGTGCTTTATTTCCCCCTTCTCAGCTCATCAGTAGCTGACTGTTCTGGATTACTATTTCTGGTAATAATATGCAACTGTAGAAAAAGCATATGAATTCAAGTCCATCTTTCGCCATGGGCCTGCACTTTAGAACGTGGTACAAGCTATGCAAGATCTTTCTTAAAAGAAGAGGGGTTGCCCTCCAGAAGGCCGGCAGTGAGAAACTGAGTGAAGGAGCTGTGTGCTGAGGAGGGGATGGATTCCTACATGGCTGTTTCACATGCAAGAATGTCCCAATCTGGGAAATGTGCCAGTAAAATGTAAAATTAAAGCTCTGTTTTGGGGGCTGATCCACGCAGATAAGAGTCTGTGGCTGTTAACTAATAACTACAAGAGGGGCAGTGATAAAGGCGGCATACTCGAGGACAGGAATTCACAGGTTTGTTCATGCTTAACCCCATTTGGACGTTTTTTCCTCCATTAGAGATTAACAGCTCAGATGTTCTTGTGTTTTGTACTTCCCTGATTGTGAGCAGTATGGTAGAGCCACTGGGGATCTTAACATGTGTCATGCAGAAACGTGACAGGTCCTTGCCTGCTTTGTAAAGAAAATGGAAGAGGTTATGTGGCACTGCCTGTGAACCCGGGGATGCCTCTTAGGATTTGTAGCAGTCACTCTGGTGTCCTGGGCCTGCCGAGGGACATTGTGCCTCATACCATACCGCGACTGCCTTTGCTGTCCAAAGGACTTGATGTTGTGTGCAAACAGCACCTGGATGTTCACAGCATCTCTCTCACCTAGGGATTGTCCTCTCTGACACGCTGCTAGGACTTTGCAATAGGCTGTGTGCATGCTGACATTGGGAGGACTGACTGTCCTGATGGGCACATGGACACGCAGGTGGGAGGCTGAGTACCCCCTGGGATACTTTAAGCAGTAACCAAGGAGCCTGCTCTGCTTATGCTTACATGGTGCTTCTCCACATCATCTGAAATCTTCAGAGGATCTTCATATTTAGGTGCTAGAACAAACACAACTATAAAAATTGCCAAAAAATCCCCAAACCAATGAAGTGGAGGGAGTGAAAAGTGCAGAATGTGAACTAGACTCTTGTAGTTGTGGAAAACTGAAAGGGGAGGAGAAAGGGTAAGAAAGAGAAACTAATGGGCAGTGAAATTAGGAAAAATTAAAAGCAGCTTTAAATAAGTCAGAAGCTAAGAGTCCTAAAAGCACAGTCATCTACTGATACCTGGAACTAGAGAAATGTCAAATAGTTCTTTCCTGTAGCTGGCAGAAAAGCTAGATGATAGTACCAGTTACAGTAGCAGCATAATGCTTTCTGTTGTAGCGTAGCTTGGGAAATTACCAAACAGCAGCTACTACAGCAATACGTTTTTAAGTTTGCTGTTCTGGCTAACTTGCATCCAGGGATTTTAAAAGGGCTGGCTGATCAGTGGTCTCTGGGCCATAAATGCTAATTTTTTTTTTTTTTTTAAAAAAACCAAAGCCATGATGAGTTAGACTGAAAAAAATGTTATGTGTTAGTCATAAACAAGTAAGCTAATACCAAGGCTAATCTGGGCAAACTAGAATACTAGGCTACCTGCAGTCTGATGTTGGCTTCTATCTAGTAAAATAATGTCATAGCTGATAGGGATTGGATTGGTCATGATTTAAGGGGCTGTTTATTGTAATAATCAGCCTGTACAGATTTTTAAAAATAGGTCTTTTCTAATATGGTGTGATTTTCTGATGTTGCTGTCATTTTGGTTGATAAAGGTAAAAGTGTTGGTATGTCTTGCATGCTTAATGCATTGAAGTTGTGCCGCAGATCGTCGGAATAAGCAGCTAGAATGATTCAGTGTGCTACACACTGTTGGAGCGGGTCCAGAGGAGGGCCACAAAAGTGATCGGACGGCTGGAACACTGCTGTGAGGACAGGCTGAGAGAGTTGGGGTTGTTCAGCCTGGAGGAGAGAAGGCTCTGGGGAGACCTTATTGTGGCCTTTCAATACCTCAAGGAGGCTTGTAAGAAAGATGGGGACAGACTTTTTAGTAGGCCCTGTTGCAATAGGACAAGGGATAAAGGTTTTAAACTAAAAGAGGGTAGGTTCAGACTAGATAGAAGGAAGAAATTTTTTACAATGAGGGTGGTGAAACACTGGAACAGCTTGTTGCCCAGAGAGGTGGTAGATGCCCCATCCCTGGAAACATTCAAGGTCAGCTCAGACGGGGCTCTGAGCAACCTGGTCTAGTTGAAGATGTCCCTGCCCTTTGCGGGGGGGTTGGACTAGATCACCTTTAAAGGTCCCTTCTGACCCAAACTATTCTATGAATAAACGAAAACCTGACTAAATGAAAGGTCACAGTGTCACAGCAAAAGGAGAGCCATTGCTGATAGTGTATTTCTAGTAGTGTCAGCTGGGAATTGTTTTTTTTGGCTTGACCCTAATCAAGAGGTGGGTGTTGGTATCTGCCCCCAAGTAACTAGTGATAAGATGAGAGGAAATGGCCTCAAGTTGCGCCAGGGGAGTTTCAGATTGGATGTTAGGAAAGGGTTGTCAAGCATTGGAACAGGTTGCCCAGGGAAGAGGTTGAGTCACCATCCCTGGAGGTATTTAAAAGATGTGTAGATACGGCACTTAGGGACGTGGTTTAGTGGTGGACTTGGCAGTGTTAGATTTACGTTTGGACTTGATGATCTTAAAGATCTTTTCCGGCCTAAATGGTTCTATGATTCTAAGTTTGTCGATGTCCTGGAAGAAAACACAAAGTTAATGTGGATTATGTTTGTGGGCAACACAAAGTCTGGGCAAGTCACAAGTAAAGAAAAGAGGCAAATTGGTGGTGGAGTTGCGATCACGTGTATGCTGGGTGAGACGACACGGAGGTGTGTGAATGTCTTAAAAACAGGCACCTAGCTGCAGAGCAGGTAGGGGGGCTGGCGGGGGGTGTGCGGTGGCCTGGGAGCTGTTGCAGAAGCTAGGGCTCTTACGGCGGCATGGTGGTTCACCAAACACAAAACCCCAGCTGGGCACGGTGGCCAGAAAGTAAATGCGGTACTTGAACGCAAACATGGAAAAACCTGAGCAGGGGCAGGGAGGGTGTTATCTTGGTGCAAGGTGCTGCTCCCATCAGCGCAGGAGTGCTGCGGCCAGTGCGGCACAGGAATGTTGCTGATAAGTTGGAGGGAGTTCAGGGAGGACCATGAGAGGGGAGGGCTGCAAAATGTGCCGTGCAGTAAAACGAGGAGCTCTGTGTGTAAAATAAACACTCGATTTCTTCTTTTTTTTTTTTTTTCCCTGTTGGAGGTATGCTATAGTTTAACCAGGAGTTTGCTGAAGGAAGCGCAGTGGCCTGCCTTGGGCAGGTCAGACTGCGCCGTCACAGGATCTCTCTCGCTCCATAATGGAGGAGTCCTCACAAGGGAAGAGTGGGACAGGAAGAGCTGTTGTATATTCAGAGACAGATGTCTGCATTTCTTCCTACTGAAGCCTTGGGTGTTGTGGGTGTTTTAACTCCAGGTGCCCTATCCACCAGGCTTCCAAAATGGGTGGGTTTTCTGACCGAGAGCATCTGCCCTGTAGCCAGCATCTGCCTCCTGTGCCAGCACAGGCCACGCAGCTAACCAGCTCTGGGGCAGCACCCATCCCTTCTTGTTTTTTAACATTTTCCCCCTGCCCCTGCAGCTGCTGTACTGCAGACTTTTCAGGAAAGACTTTTCCTTCTCCTCTGAGAAGGGCAGGTAGCCCCTGCCTGCAGCACCAGCTGGTGCCTGGGGACAGGACAGGAGAGCGCAGACCAGGGGCTCAGCCTGCCAAAAAGAATGAGCTCTTCTTTGCCCTTAATATCACTTCCCTTCTGACTGGCTGTGGTAATTCTGAAAGAAAATGTGTCTTGTTTTGGGCATCTTGTAAAGGCTTAAACGTGCATATGTTTGCATGTATCTAGTTGTACTTAACGCTGAGGCTTTGCTTTCGGAGCACTATATGAATATTAACTAGTGATTCCTTGATACAGGCTCGATAAAGGTCCTTCAGGCTGCACATTGGCATGTGAGAAGTTGGGCTGGAAAAATTAATCATTTGTCCCCTGACACAAAGAAGAGCCACAGAGGCTGGGAATAGCATTCTGTCTTGCTGTAGATGGCACAAATGTCGACCAGGTATCCATGGTGCTTAGTCCCGTACAAGCACATGTGGAATAAGAAAATTCCTGTCTTCAGAACACAAATTTTGGGATGCCCAGAGCCAAATCGTGATGGGGACGGGCTCTTCCACCAGCTCCCCTGACAGAAGGGGTCTGATCAGCTGCTGAGGCCACTCTGTTGGGCACTGCGAGTATGCAGCATAACAGAGCGTGCCATCGGGCAGCAGGCGTGGAAAGGGGGATCACAGGGGACTTTGGGGGGAGCAGCTGTGAAGTCTGTCTGATCTGGTATGGTGCCTGAGAGCAGCCAGTTTGTGTGCCTTGGAGAAAGTCTTAAGATGAATGTGATAGAGACAAGCGGCACTCGGCTTTATTCCTTGTCTTGAGCTGGAATGCTCTGAAGCTTAGTGGCCCTTCCAAAAAACTTAATTAAACCCATTCCAAATTATTGTCACTTGCCATATCAATATTTTCTCTTCCATGGCATCCCATGATGGGGGGAGGAGGGAATTGTTACCGTTTTGGAGCTTGCTGTCCTTAGACATCATTAAGTGATGCCTGGCTCTTGCAGTGAGCTGAGGGGCAAGCATTTTCACTACAGCAGCTTGCGTGCCAGAAGGGTGGTGGTAGCTTGGCTCTGGTCATTGCAAGGGACAGGAGGATTGAGAGCATGACTTGTGCAATTTTGGTGGAGTCTGGCAGTGTGCTGTAAGCACTTAACCTGTTTGTTAGAGGTGTCTGGAGCGCACAGAAAGCTCCATCTGCAGGGGTGTAGTACACCATGCTCTGTTCCCAGATGGCAACTGGCATATGTTACATTTGTAGACAGATCCTGGTTCATGCCACGACCTGCGTTCCTCTTTCTTGACATTCTGTCCCCAAAGACCTGCCGTGAGGTAGCGGTGCTCCGTGTTTCCGTAACACATCCCACCCATCAGTCTTAAATTCCATGCACGACATTTTTAATGGGCACTGTGGAGCATACTTCAGATTCCCTGTGCCTCAGGTTGCTCCGTGGTGTCTCACGCTCTTCACCTGACCTGCGACTGAACTGCTCTTTCCTCCCCAGCACGGGAAGGGGTTTCCACCTACATGCACACGTAGGTGTCCCGGCATGTGATGGCAGCTCTTGATGCCGGGAGGGAGCCTGCTCTGCTGGCTGCATCCTGGCCTGGGGGAGGAAGGCTGTGGTTCCTGGGGGAGGAAGGTTGTGATTTCTTGGCCGCTCATTTTTCTCCTCCCTTCCTTTTTTGTTTTTCAGAACATGAGTGAAAACTTGAAGGACTGTTTGATCCAGACCCAGGCTTCCTTAGGGGAGATGGTGACGATAAAAACAGAGGCCTGCTCTCCGCGCCGGGACCAGGAGTATGGACAGCCTTGGTACGCGGCTGAGCTTCAGTCTGATGTACTGTAACCCCCTTCTCTCTACCTCCCTCCCAGCTTAAAGTTGGTTTTGAGAGATATACTTGAACTTCTCAAAGTATTAAAACCCTCCCTTGTGAGGTCTGCCTTGCGGTGTATGACAGTGGTGGTCACCTACTCATGTGCTAGGCAGGTCTGCCATGTATGCTAGTTCGCATCAGGCCTTGCAGTGCTGGCGAGTGTTGAGGGTGTGATGCCTTGCTTTTGAGCAGCACATTTCCCAGGCTGTAGCAGAGTGATGCTACCTCTCTGCTGGTAGGAGTCCCCTCTGCCACTCTCCTTCCCAGTGTGGGCTGTGCTAGGTGTGTGCCATGCATGGAGGTGCTCTAGCTGAAGCCACTACCTGCTGTAGGCTTTAACCTTAAGCCATCTCAGGAACCACCTTTTGGCAGGTTGGATGGCAAGTTAAATCATTTCTCTGCTGCTGGTGTGGGGACTAAGAGCGTTGGTCAGGCCCTGTTGCCTCTGTTCCTCTTTGTGTGCAGTCCCAACATCTTGGTAGTTTAACATCTTTCTTGTTGTTCCCTCCCCAGCTCTGGAAGGCCTGACTCACAGTCCATGGAGGTGGAGCCCAAGAAACTGAAAGGGAAACGGGATTTGATCATGACCAAGAGCTTTCAGCAAGTGGATTTCTGGTGTAAGTGTCTTGTGACTGAGGGAAAAACAACACCACTGCTTGTATGGACTTCAGTCTTTCCTAGGTGGTACCTTGCTGGTTTAGGGCAGGAAGCAGGGAAGAAAAAAGCTGGGGACAAATTTGCATGCTGTCCTGAAAAGACCGGCACACTTGATAAGGAAGCTGTTGCACAAAAGCAGCTTGTTCATCATGGGGCTATGCAGCGGTAGGGAGGTAGGTGGAAGGCATGCTGGAAACATGAAAATGCACATGGGAAAAGCCCAAGAGTCTGCAGAACCCAAAGGCTTGAATTCAGAAACTGCCAAGGGAGCGTTTTGTGGATGACAACTCTTTCCCCCCGATATTCTGGGAAAGAAAACTGGTGCTGGCTATGTTGGCATACCTACAAAATACCAAATGGTAGGCCTGAGTCCCTGTTTGGTCACAGGGCAAGTGCTTTGGGATGTTATCTTTCTTCCAAGCACAGAATGAAGGCTTTATGATGAGGATATTTTTTTCCAGGGATGTTTGTTTTAGTTCCTCTCTGGTGTGTGGGGGAATCAAACCTTTTGGCTTGAGGACATTGCTGCTAACCAGGAATGTGCAGGGACCCCCCACCCTCTGTGTCTGCAGGTGGTGGTGGGGCCTTTCCCTGTGCTTGTGGCGAATCTGTGTAGGGCACCAGGGCTCATGCAAGCGCAGGTGTTGGTTGGGCAGGCATGGGTTGGGGCAGAGCCCTTGTTGAGAGACATGTGGTGAAATGAGTTGAGCAGCTGCTGAAGCATCTGCATGTGCAGAGGCTGGACTTTGGGGAAGGGACTCAGCTGGGCCGGAGGGAGGATGGGGAGCTGGGGCATGCTGGCCTGAGCACTGTGCGTCCTGTCAGCTGTGTGAGCCTGTACGGGCATCACGTCTGCCCAATCTAACCCCTGCTCCCCTTGCACCCGCAGTTTGCGAGTCCTGCCAGGAGTACTTCGTGGATGAGTGCCCAAACCATGGCCCCCCGGTGTTTGTGTCTGACACTCCAGTGCCCGTTGGCATCCCTGACCGGGCAGCGCTGACCATCCCGCCTGGAATGGAGGTGGTGAAAGAGCCCAATGGGGAGAATGACGTGCGCTGTATGAACGAGGTGATCCCCAAAGGTCACATCTTCGGGCCGTACGAGGGGCAGATCTCTAGCCAGGACAAGTCCGCAGGATTCTTCTCGTGGCTGGTGAGTGACAAGTCTCCCCACTGAAGTGACGCCCCAGCCATACAGCTCAGAGCTGGGAGACTCATGGGCTTGTGGAGCCAGACCTTAGTCATCTCCCCCTTCTCTGAAGATCTTCTGCTGACCCACACGGGCAGTAGGCGAACATCAACCTGCCATAATTATTAGAAGCTTAAGGGTATTGATATGTGAAAGGAGACCAGGTGCCATGGCACCTGAGTTCAGTTCACAGCTGTAGGAAGCAGAGCTTGCTTCTCCTCTCCCCCTTGCCATGTCTTCCATCCCCACTCAACCTCTAGGGCTCCTCCAGTACCTTTTTCTGCTCCGGTCATCATTTTGAGGATAGAGGAAGGATTGTATCTAGATACTGCAAAGCTCTCTCACAGGCCCGCGGTATTCCTTCCCAGCCCACTTGAGCAGAACAGGTGGCCCAAGAGGCCAGGAAAGAGGAGATCCAGTCCATCAGGAACTGATCTACATGCAGACTCCAGCACCAAAACCCGTATTTTTTTCCCCTAGTACTACAGGCCTTGGTTAGCCTATGAGAGAGTCACTAGATCAATGGATATTAATTATTATGAGAAATGAGATGTGGGACTTATGTTACAGGTGCAAAAAAATTGAGAGCTGCTGATACGAAATGCTGCTCACGCTTTTCTGTTTGTAGGATAAATATGTGTCTCAGCCCTGTCCTGAAAGGGAAGATAATCTTCTGTATCTCAGGACTATTAACAGTTTCATCATCTGCATCCGTAGTTCTGTGTTAGGGATATTTGTACACAGGAAAATGCCTCTTAGTTCAGAGAAGCCTCTGCACGCATACCCAGCGCAGCAGCCTGTAGTACTAGGAGAGCAGAGATTCACGGCAGAAAGTTTCGTGTCCTGGCTGAAGGCTGGAACTGAAGCAGTGATTTGAGAGTTGTAGACTTTTTCCTGTCTGGACCAGCTAGTTGATATGCTGCATCTGTTCTCTTGTTCTGCAGATTGTTGATAAGAACAACCGCTACAAATCCATCGATGGGACGGATGAAACCAAAGCAAACTGGATGAGGTGAGTCCAGTTCTCTTCTGCCTTTCCTTTTGGGGCTCTGTCTTCCAGAGAGAGGCCATCAAATACTCCTTGTTGTTTTGTGTGACAGGAAAACAAACCAAAGTGCCACGACCCCTTCTGTAAAGGGTGTGCTTGTGCTCTTTCAGTTTATTGTGATGAATCCTTTAAAGTCAAATTCAATGAAAGTGACTAAAACAAGGATGTGTGTATGGAGGATGGCTATTTTCTGGAATGAGGACAAATGATAAAGATGATCCTATTAATCCACTCTTACAAATGCTGACAGCTCTCACTTTTTTTTTTTACTTTATGTTCAAATATTTGTAAAATGCTTTGCATTATCCCCATGGGTTACATTTGATTCTGTTTGGGTTTTTTTGTCCTTTCCCATCTGACAGACATTGAAAGAGGTGCTTTTTTTGTTTTGTTTCTGGGCTTGACTTGCAACAATTGTCTGTGGTGGCTGTCATTGGTAGTGTCAGCTTTACCGTGTTAGGAGAAACATGGAGTGAGTTGCTGCAGCTCGGAATGCAAAAATCATGCGTGTGCTTGCACTCCCTCTGCTGGCCCCGGGACTCGGCAGAGCAGGACCTAAATATCAGTCAGTGCTGAACCAGGAGTGGGGCTGGCTCTGGTTTATTAACCGCAGCAGTAAGGTAACATGTTTAACCATGATGCAGTGCTTCAAGTATTGGTATATATCTGCATAATGTACGTCACTCTTGCAGCCTCCTGATGTGGAGGCAAAGAACTGAAGTGCCTCCTACATATGGCGAGTCACCAGAATGGGGCATTACTGCATACTGAGGCCTGCCCCACATTCAGACCAATCCTGCTTTCAGGGGTGAATTTTGGAAGCCGTTGTTGTCAAGAAGGCATTTCATACAAGAGTAAAGCAGTGTGGGAATTAACTGGTTTGTTGGCCTGGATGTCTAGGATTTTCAGTTGCCACTCATTAAGGGAAGAGAGAGCGTGAAGTACAGGTAGATGCAAGACTGACCTAGCTGGTCAAATCTGGTTGCAGCACTTTTGCTCCATTTGAGTCTTCATGTGGATAGCAGCTGTTCTGACACTTAACGTTCATAAAGTTCAGCAAATGATCTCATTTTTCTGTAAGAATTCCAAACATTACAGTTGTTCACTACTAGATGAGAGAAGATGCTAGACCTGGGCTGAGACTGGAGTTGTCACTCCAAAAAGAAGCAGTGGTACAGTGGACAGATAGGGGGACATACATCTTTTGAAGTAAAGAATGCAAAGTTCAAAAATCAGAGTGAGATTTTTCTGCTGGATCTTTATGTGATCTAAATGACAGTGAAGCTGGGGGGAAAACAGTCTTGGAAAGCAAAAATCCTATGATGAACTCTTTTTCCTACTGCCAGGAACATAAGCTTGATGTCTGGATTTAAATAGGCACTATTCATGGTCCCAGCACCAAAGAACAGAATGTTCTTGTCTGAACTTGTATTTGCCATGGTTAAGTCTTAAGACGAGTGTGGTCTGGACCATTCTCTACAGCCTTGAAAGGCAAGGAGGTTACGGTTTTGTAGAAAGGGGATGTTTGCAACTCTTCTGGGGAAGGGTATATCAAAAGGCTTGTGCAGGCGATACCAGTCTTTTACTGATCTTTCTGGTTTTACTCTTGAAAATTGCTTCTAATAGTGTATTATGTCGAGTCTAACAGTTCAAGTGGAGATAGTGGTCCTCAAACAGCCTTGGTTTTGTTTGTTAGAAGCTTTCAAACAGAAGGTGCACTCGATATCCTGTGCTAGGACATTACCTGTCATGGAGATTACCCACAGAAACCATACTTCCAGGACGCTGTAGACAGCGCTCTTTTTGTTTTTCAGATGGTGCTCTTTGCCATCACTCACAGATGGAGTGCTTTGCAAAGCAGATCTACTCACCTTCTGGGTAGGTGGGTATGGCATGGGGAGGGCAGCTTGGGCTGACTCCTCTCTCTTCTTGTAGATCTGGCTATTGTTTTGTTGTTGACTACCACATCTGAGTCCATTTTCATGTTCCCACTGAGGACAATGTGTACACTGCAGCACTTGCTGGTTTAATTTCAAATGACTATTTACCCAGGGCAGTTGATGACAGGGAGGACGGAGTACAAAGCGTAGCAGATGGCATGGCAACGGTAACATCCTCTTGCCCTTTCCCTCTTCAGTCAGTCAGTGGAGACAAACTCCTGATGCTGGGAGCATGTTTTCCTAAGCTGGCCATTGGCACAAGAATAATGCACCCTTCATCTCTGTCCAGGGTAAAGCACTGTTGTTTCCAATGCTTTATGAAACTCTCACAGTTTTGATCTGCAGGGATGTGTGCAAACCTCTTCCTCTGTTTTTATTTTTTGGGGGGCTCAGGGTGACTGGTTACCATGGATCGCAGCAAACCTCAAGTGAAGTTGGTGCTTTCTCAGACACAAACCGTAAACTGTTGCGGATGGGAGTTCTTGGGGCTTCTGAAGGATTGTGCAGAACCAGCGATTGTTCTGGTTACTTCTGAGGAAATTCTGTTATTCAGTTGTTGGGGACCTCTGAAAAAAAATGGATCTGACCAAAAATGAAAGGAGTTCAGAAAGTCCAGGAAACATCCCTCTGTGTATGTATCACTTGGCCCAGACTGAGATGCAGGATAGGAAGTACCAGCAAACTGGTGGTGCCTACCTGAATTGTTGAAGTGCCTCATGTGTGGGGTTTCCAGGCTAGTTTGGGCATTTATAGTCTGTATTCCTTCTTACATGCGAGTACCTGAGTTCTCAGGCTTTTGGCACAGTTTGAATTCATCCTTTCCCTCAGCCTATTTGAAAAGGCTGGTGCAAGACTTCCTCACTTCTTTCTCCTTTGCCTTCCTCTCTGCCCCCTTTTCCCTCCAAACATAGTAACAAAGAGGTCATGGGGAGCAAGACTGTTCTGTAAGTTTTCCTGTATCTCCTTATAATGGAGATGTCTGCGATTTGATCTTCATACAATAATAGAGCTTGGAAGAGAGCTCTGGTCAAGTGTTCCAACAGCCTGCTCAAAGCAGATCAGCAGATCCTTTAAGTACTGAGCTACTGCTTTGACTTTACAGGACCTTTTAAAAATAAAAATTTTTTAAAAGTCAGGGTTATTGTGTATGCCCACATGTATAGGGGGAGTATAAGCCACCAGCCTATGCACGAGTCATTTTGTTGAACTTCATAAACTGGTCTTTGTTACCTTGCAGCAAGTGGAGCAGATGTTCTTACCCATTACAGACAAATTTATGCAGAGCAAAGGGATCCTAAAGTACTGCAGGACTGTGATCCTTGTAAAAAAATTACTTCAGAGCCCTGGGAAAAGTTACATGCTTGTTTCTTAGAGGCCAAGAAAAGTGGAGTTGTTTGATATCTTTGTGGGGTGATCATTAAGTGCCCACTGTTCGCGTAGTTTACGATGTCACGTGTTTTTAAAGAAATAGCTGTACTATCTTGCACTTTCAGATTGACCTGGGCTGAGGTGTGAATTCACAGCCTCACAGCTGGGGCTCCTCTGGAGCTTGATAAAACCCACACAGCATCCGCAGAGAGGTACTTCCAAATATCAGTGACTGCTCCTAGGGACATCCTGCTAGAGGTAGTGCAAAGGGGGGGAAAAGATCTCTCTGACAGTAATACTGTCTGCATTTTTATACAGAATAGGTTAATGTGCCTGCTGGGAACCTAACTTTAATTGAATTCGTGATTAAAACTGGCCAGAACTCATTACTCTTTGCATGGTGAGTTTGCTATTGGAATACTTAAGTTATCTTAAATAGTTTTGACCCAAGTCATGCTGGAGCAAATGAGTGGAAACCCTGAAATCTGAACGTCCGGGTCTACCACAGGTTGTCCTAAGTGCACTTGGTGGGATACCCTGTCTAGGAAGTACAGGAAGGGCTCTTATTCCTCATCAGTGCAGCATTGCAAGATACCGTTACTCCTTTTCACCAGAGCAGCTTGTCAGTGGAGGTTTGTTTCTACCACATGGAGGCACTGATGATACTGTGCAGTAGTGGGTACCTGCAGAGAATATACATGAAGCCCAGTTTTGCTGAACGTGATAAAAATCAAAACGTAAATGTTCCCATGCTCAGTGTTCCACATAGCCTTTTCTCTCCTTCCAGTGTTCAGCTGGGAGAACTCCTTTTTCCTTTTAAGTTTGTTTAGGTTTTTTTTTCCCTTGAGGTCAGTGTAGCAAGTGCTTTGCTGGCTCTCCATCATTTCGTTACCATCTTCCCTAAATGCTCCTTCAGTCCCTCCATAAATGAAGCTCCACCAAAACAGTATCTCAAGGATGCATTTACGTTTGTCCCAGTGAAATGCATCTGTGCACTTGATTACCAGCTCTCCCTCTATGTGGCCTGGATTTGAGCAGCATTTCCTACTGGTTTTCCAGCTTTAACCAAGGTTAACAGCTTCTGACACTTACCCTGATGGAGGGCAGCAGTGTCAGTGAGATTCATTAAACAGTAGTGTAACGGCACTAAGGAGAAACTAGAATGACATCTGACAAGGGTCACTCTTCCTTTCTGTAGGTTCTTCTTAGTCTGCAGCCCACAAGCACCTTTCACACGAGTGTATCCCAAACCACATCTCTTCTGCTGGGTCATGGCAGCGCTGAAAGCTACCCATCTCTGAGGAGGTGCCAGCAGGGCTATCACAAACGTGGGGCAAGTGGGGAAAAATGCTGAGGCCTTTGCTTATACTAGCTTTTCAGAAAGTATTTTGGGGTGGCTAAAGTCTGCCTGTGAGAGATGGGGCATTCAGCCAAGATTTTAGGATTAAATGTAATTTTCTGATAGAGGAGGGTCTGAGCTATCCCAGCCGGAGTTTACTCCCGTAACATTGCAAAGATGCTAACAATAGGTCCTAAATTAAATGAAACCAAAGTTGCTATCTGCTAGTAGGTTTAATTTGGGATCATAAGCAGAAAGAAAACTAATGCATAGGGAAGCTGATAGGTTTTCCCTCCCATGGTATCACTTCAGAGTTACAGTTGTTAGGTGTCCTAACCATAAGATGTCTTATTTCTTGTATGTCACATCGTAATACCCTTTCAAAACATTAATTTTCTAGGCTTGTAGTGACAGCTTTTTGGGACAATTTATATTAACTCTGAAGTCTTTTACCTCAGATGAGTGTTATGTTCTCCACCATAACTCTATGCTGATATAGATTTCTATCTGATAACTTCTTTTAAAATATTAAGAACTATATGACATGAGCACCAAAAAGGTTGACCTCTTTCAAAAAAGTTCCTGACATACCTGCTTTTAATTGTTTGAAGATGTGTAAAAGCGGTCTTTTGTAACGTGTAGCACTAGAAGAACAATTTTGGCATTTTACTTCACTCTGCTATAATTCAAATCAAGGCATACACTGTTTTCCTAGCAGTTCTGCTCCTCCATGGCCTCTGATCTCTTCTGTGCTGTTCCACATGCTTCTACACAGGCATCCATTGCCCAGGCTGCAGACTATTCCCCTGTTTGCAGTCCCACCTTGTTTATGTGCGAGACGGCATGTTCACACAGCCTGTTTTCTCCTTCCCTATTGAATAGATCTGCCGCCTTCTTTTTTTTCCCCCAGTAAAAAGCTATAGTTAGGACTAATGTTTTGTTTATTTTTAAAGTTTCCTTCGACTGTGGATGGAAAAATTAACACACATCCCCTTTGGACAAAACTGCTCGTTCTCAGGATGGCTGCCTCTTCTTCTCAATGGGCTGAGGCTACGAGTTGTTCGTTTGAAGCGCCAGAAACTGGGTGCAGGCTCCTGTCAGCAGCAGTGACAGCAAAGCCTAGCCAGGAAAACCAAGTGGGTGGCCTCATTCCTTTTGAGAACAATGGGAAATGGCAACCATTTCTGGGTGAAACAAGAGCTTGCTGTGAAGCAGACGAATGCTGGATTTGCAGTACCCCTGGTGCTGAAGAAAAGACTTTTGCTTAGGAAAAGCATGTTGCAGAAATTACCCGTAAGTCTAGTTGAAATGTCCCTCCCCTGAAAAAAAGTCCAATTTGATGTAGCCTCTGCATGACATCCTGCAAGTTTTAACAGAAAGGGTGGTATAGAAGTTTCCGTTGCGTGTTGTGCCAGGCAGAACAATAAGATATGTTTCAGGCCTCTAAATTTCCTCAAGAACCCATTTTCGAGCAATGTCACCTTAGAAGCTAATTCATCAACGTGATTGTGAGTTCTCACGCTTTTTTCTGTGCACAAACTGTGGCAAGTGATGTGAGGCTGGCTGTACTGAAATTCTCATACCTAAGTCAGGGCATCAGACGAAGTGTAAAATTTCATTTTAACTGTAAAGCTGAGAAGGTTCCTTCACACTAGTGTTGCTTGGTGTTTTTTTTCTTAAGCTTGAAAATTGCCTCTTAGAAACAAAACGGCTGCCTTTTCCTGGTGCAATTGAGGAAAACTGAGAGGTTGTTGCGGGTGGGGGGAGCTGGATCCCACCGAACTCCTCTGCCCCCGTGCTGCACTGGCCAAGTGGTTGGATGCAGGGGGATGCTTTGCGCTGATTTCCTTTTACCCAATTGTGCTTTGTGGGATGTTCAACCCAAGGAACATGGCTGAACGAAAGAGGAAGCCCAAGTTTTCCAAGGAAGAACTGGACATTCTGGTCACTGAGGTGACCCGAAATGAAGCCATGCTGTTTGGGAGGGAGACAATGCGTCTATCCCATGCTGACAGGGACAAGATCTGGGAAGGCATAGCCAGGCAGATCACATCAGTCAGCCAGGTCCCCAGGTCTGTAAAAGACATTAAACACAGATGGGACGACATGAAGAGAAGGACCAAGGACAAACTGGCATTCATGCAGAGGTCCCTCTCCAGCCCCAGCAGCACGGGGCGGCCCTCGGCCATCGTCCTGACCGCCCACGAGAGAGCCATCGAGTCGACGCTGCATTCGTCACGCCAGGTGCACGGCTTCCGGAGAGCGGATCTGGACGTGGTTGACAGCCCATCAACAAGCTGTAAGTATCATTGCCTTAACGCCTCTTTGTCTTATGCTTGCATATCTCAGTTTGACACCAGAAGAGCGTTGTGTGTTTCATGAGATGCTGGGTTGCCTGTCAAGCCAGGTCCTACTGCCGTGTTTGGTTTCAAGACAGCCTGCTCTGGTGATCTTGGGGTGTTCAGATGGCTTGAGGGAAAGCTGTTTCCAAGTTAAGATCATCTTCTATATCTGTTTACCTAGTCCTTTTCCATACTGTCTTCCAAGGGTAGACATTGTTCAGATTCCACTTTCTTAATGGGTTGTAAGTCTGAACTAATCCTACAAGTGAGGGAACATCTGTAGTTGAAGTACAACTACCTCCAGTCTGTGAAAAAGTGTTTGTAAAGGATTAGGAGTTCTTTGTCTTGCATGCACCCCAATAAAACAGCAATGCTGTAAAGCCGGGAATCGTGCAAGTCACTAATAGATCACTGCATGGTAACCATCTTCCAAGAGGGCTGTTGGGGGGGCTCAGTCATCACTGGTATCTATGCTGTGAGGCCAGGTCACTAGCGATTTCTCACTAGTGGTCTGAAGGCTCAGCACAAGTGCTGCGGAAAAGGTAGATGATAAGGACTCCCTTCTTCACTGTTTTTTTAAGAAACTACTGGCCCTGCTTTCTAAGTTAATCTTACACCACAATTCTCAGACACCTTCCAGTGCTGAACCACAAACTGCTTTTTGCAGGTTCTTTGCCCAGTTGGATACATACAGTTTTGTGGTGTGGAGGTGCAGCTGCTTGGTCTGTGAGCTTTTAGGGATACAAAGGAGAGAAAGAGGGGATAACTTCTTGGGAAGTGAGCCGACCAGCGCTTCATGGGTGGCACTGTCCTACTGCATTAGGTTTTATCTTATACCTGGAGTAATGTTGTTAGTGGGAAAGCAAGGACAAAAATCTTCAACAACTGACAAAGTGGGACTTGGTCATTCTTGGCATCTATCTTGGAAGCCAGTTGCGCTATTTCAGAGGTAAAATGAATACAGCTTGTGCAAGGAGATAGCGGGTAGTTGCAACAAGGGAAGTATGGTCTCTTCTTACTCTTGATGTGCCTGTACCCGTGAACTGGCACATCACTAGATATTCATCAGACTAATGAGAACTTTCCCACGGTGTTTTGCTTTGGTTTTGGTTTTGCGTTAAGTATGCTTGCCCGGTTAACATAGGGTCCTGTTGCTGCTACGCCTGACTGCTTGTTTATCTTAGTGATGCCAAGCCACATAGTGGCTTTGCAGTACAGACTTTGTGAGCAGCAAATACTATGTATATGCTTTTCTCAGTGCAGAGGATGTAAGCAATGATGTGGGAGCAGGGTTTTGGCATGAGGAATCAAATGTGTCAGGGTGTTCTGAGACTGAACCAAAGGCCAGGAATCTTTGTCTCTCCAAAATTTTGGAGTGTTCTAGCTACTTACGGTTTTGGGGAAGGGGAGTCATTGCTACTGTCTGAAATGGATTTATGTTCTAGTAATGAACAATGCTGTGTACAGGATACCATGGCAGCTTGGATTCCTCCTCGGTTGACTGGGTTCACCTGCTCTTCAGGCCTCTTATGGCTAAGCTTGTCACCCAGATGCTAACATTGCAGCACGTGCATGTTGAGTTATACATCAGGAGCTACAGGCTTGTCTCAACTGGCAGACTGGGGGGAGGGAAAAACCCTTTTTCCATGTGCTTTGAGATACCTTGAAACAGAAGTCAGAGTTGAGAGGGATTTCACATTAATAATTCATGCTTCCTCTTCTGTTTAAGCTGATGAAGAGATGCCAGGCACTTCTCGGGAACACCACTTCTCATTGCTGCAGAGGGCCAGTGCAGGCGTCAACCAGCTCTCTGGGCCCTCCTTCCTCCGCACTTCTTCCTCATCAGAGCACTCGGAAGCTACCAGCCAAAGGCAGGAACTGGACCGTCCATCCCCGCGCGCCACCTCGTCCTGCAGACCCCCGCACCCCCGCACCCGGAGTCCACCCCTCTCCAGCTTCGATCGCCAGCTTCTCCATTCCCACACACAGCAAACAGACCTGTTCAGGCAGTTCTGCCAGGAGCTGGTGGCTATTCACAGAGACATGGCAGACAGCATGCATGTCATCGGTCAGAGGATGGCTGACCTCACCAGCCAGGTTGGCCAGATGTGCCAGACCCTATCGGAAATCCGTGATGGGGTCCAGGCTTTCCATAGGATACAGGATCCTAGTGTCATGCAGGGATCTCTTCTGCAAGCAGCTTGCTCAAAACAGCCCCCTGAGCCCAGTGCAGAGTCTAACCAAACCCCCCCAAAACAGACTCCTTCTGCACGGACTACCAGGTCACGAAAGAGAAAACACCATTTTTAGTCCGCTTCATATAAAGTAAAGAAAGATGCCCCTTCCTGAGCTGCTGCATGCTCACATGGCCTCTCCATGTGTATCAGTACTCTGTGGGGAAGGTCAACAGCCACCCCAACCCATCCATCCCCCTGCTAGCTAACAGAGCAGTATGAATTATGGCAGCTGAATAGTAGGGCTGGCCCTCTGCAATGGCAAAGAGGAATCTCAAATCTTATAGAGCTTGGGATGTAGGACATCTTTCTGTTCATAGAGATTAGGAGTTTTCACTGGCTTCCCCATGCTTTGAACACTCTATAAGCTAAGAGATGCAATAAGAATCATTATCTTGATCTCTTCTCGTGCCTGTGAAATGTTATTGACTGAGACAGTGTACTACAGAGCTCCCTTTGCAATCAACCCACAAATTGACCCTACTACTGCCTTCCGATCATCTTCCTGCAAATTAGCATATGTACTGTGCAGAGATGCATCCTTACAGCTCTAAAGACTCTTATTGCTCATTATTTTTGTCTTGTGTTCAGCAATAATGGGCAATCCAGGGCTTACTGTGACTTGCGCACAGGTTTGGGGAGAGGGGTGTAAAAGCAGAGCTTGTGCAGGGAAGGGAAGAAGGCACGACACTGAGGACAAGAGGACAGGTCTGAGCACTGTGTGGTTTTAGACTGCTGAGAAGGGCTGCTATGGCACGTGCCTGGATCCTTCAGTCCCACATGCACTTACATCAAAGAGTGTAATCTTTGTGTGCTCCAGTCTGAAACCTCTACCTACCATTCACAATTGTAGTTAACATACAGTTATTTCATAACACGACAACATTTAAAGAAAATTGTATCATATTAATTTCTTACATGTTACAATCTTCAGTTTTGAACCACCTCACCCTCTTCAAAATGTGAGAAACTGCACAGAAACAAGGAAAGATACAGGGCCTGCCTCTGACCTCAGGAACAGTTTGGTTTTGTATCACTGTAAGTCTGTCAACTTCAGTACAGTTTCTTTGCACTTACTCAGTATTATTTAGGGTGGGATCAGTACTGTGTTCTCCTATTGTGAAGAGTTTACAATCTAAATTCACAGCTATATAGGTTAAAGTCTTAGACATGTTGGTTTTGTACTGCTTTCTTTCCCTTACAGATGCAAGAAAGGACTGTTACAACATTTGAATTGCTTTAGTGCTGCATGAGGTTCCCATGTACAACCCCTATTCTGAAACTAGGTTTTAATGATGTCACCTCAGGTGGTGATAACATACGTGGCAGCTTTTTTACAAGATGTTTGTCTTCTCCTTGATTTGCACATCTGCACCTACCATGCTGCCTTCATCTCTGGAAAAATCTGGACCATTATCATGATACACTTCAGCAGGGAAAAGGGCCAAGGTGTTACCCACACACAGTTAGCACACCGCTGCTCTCCAGGCCGTCCTATTGTATGTGGAGGTGGGTTGCAGGAAACTATTCGAGTTAATATGAATGCGCATTGTCTTGCCATGTCTGGGCTACAGACTTGGCCAAAAAGTTGTATAAACTTCAACAGGAATTTAGCATAGGCAGCGCAGTATAGGAGAAGGATGGCTTGTTTTATGTGATCTTGAAGGATCTTCTTTAATCTGTCTGTCCTGTCCTTTGAAAGTATAGTGCACTAGCTTCTCTTTTGGAAAGTTCACTATAAGTCTACTGTGTCAGGCATCCCTGATGTGCTTTTCCTTTTTTCTTTTTCATTGTTCTGTAATTCTAATTCAGGTAATTTATTTTTAGTGGTGCGGTAAAAGGCTCTTGCTCCAGGAAGTAGAGGTCTGGCAAGGAGAAAAACCTCCTTTCTGAGGAATGACCCACGCTGGTTTCATGCAGAGGACATTCCTCGTAGTGCTGGTGCCAGACCAGGGCAGTACTTGGCTCACTTTCCTTTGAGGATGTTGTTTTACTTCTGTTGTAACATTTGTATTCTGCGAAAGTCACAGTCTCTTCACTTGAAGGGAAGATTGGGAAATAGGGTAGAAGTAGATCTAATTTATGAATCACAGAGAACTGAAAAAATGGTGATATGTTTTAAAGCCTTTCTGAGTCAATATAGTGCTGCTGCTATGTATTAGAAGTAGTATTTTATATTTTTATAATACTTGGTCCCTGCTGATGTTCCTTTATGGATATACTGATAGGATTAGCTCCTCTGATGTTGTCCAGAGGGATCCCTTCTGGGAACCCTCAGGTCTGCAGAGGAGGAGACTCCCGCAGGTGCTGGGCACTGGAGGGAGTTGACATCGTCACTGCCACCAGTTTGCCCACACAGACATGTTTAGAGAGAGAATCCTGGTGCAGGATGCACAGCCTTCACTAGAAGCCCGCAAAGGCTGGGCTCTGGTCAGGAGAAAGGACCTTGTGCTATAAACTGCCTGATGTCTCCCCCAGTTTCCTCTGTGGACTATTACAGATTGGCCCAGATCTGGGGACCTATCTCCTGCCCTGTGTAGACCCTTCAGTGGAGTGGCTTTTCTGTACTGGCTCGCAAAGGACACTTCCTCCTGCACCCATCATGTTAACTGGCTGTTGAAGTAAGTGCCTGTGTCAAAGCGAACTGCTGTGCTCAACCCCAGTATCTCCATGTCTTGTACATGCTGAAAAAATTCTCTTTAAAAGTATTTTTATTAAGAATGCAATAAATATAGAACACTTTTAACACAGCTGCTGTTGAGTCATTTGTTTCTCTCATATAATTTTTGCCTGAACTGCTAACAAGCCTGTCACAGATGCTGGGTCTCCTGGAGGCACTCAGCGTGGGAGAGCTGAGGCAGGGTTTGCAGGTATGGTACC
>VYZV01014243.1:52696-69892 GCA_013401275.1 Pandion haliaetus | reverse complement strand
TCTCCTGCCCTGTCTCTGTGCCCCATGTTGATTTGGGAAAGGGCAGTGGCCTTTCCCCTGCGGTGCTCTGCCCTGGCAGGGTGTCAGCGGAGCACCCCTGGGGCCAGCCGGAGGGTGAGCAGCGGAGGNGGGGGGGGCGGGGGGAGGGCAGAAGCCTGAGCCTCCCTCCAGCTGTGGGGCTCTCCTTCCTCCTCACTGTCTCTCCTGGCTGCTCCGTTCCCCTCCTGGGGAGGAGTGGTCCCAGCTGTCAAAAAATACCTTGATGACATTTTCCTGGGCATGCTCACTGGGCTGTCCCAAAACTAGGCAATTTGGTGTCCTGAGTGGGCTGTGGCTTAGAAAAAAGGGAGACGACGATGGTTTTTTGCTGCTAGCTAGAAAGGCTATGGGAAAGGCGGCCCGGTGGAGCAAGGAGCTGTGCCTCCGACAGCATTGGGGTTGATCCAAGCTCCAGGAGCTGCAAATGGGTCATAAATGGTCTCCGTTGGTGCAATGGCTGGTCCTGATTAGCATGGGCAGAATCTGCGGTGGTTCTTGAGCCTGGCTTGTCCCAGGGACTGAGCAGGACACGAAATGACCTACGTGCCCTGGTGGCAAGGCCTGTCTGCAGGAACAGGAGCAGCGCTGGGTGGCTGGGTCTGCCCCAGTGGTGGTCCCAGCCCTGTTCTTCCTCTGGGGATTGTAGTCCCTTGGGAAGCCTGCTATTCAAGTGGGGCCATGCCTGTCTGCACGCAGTGCGCACAGTACTTGTGTCAGTGTAGCCATGCCTGTCCTAGGCATCTAAACCAAGGTAGCCTTTTTGCCTCAGTTCAGCTTGAGTGTTTGGCATCAGGAGGGGGACTGGCTGCTTTCCAGCCTTCGCAGGAAGGTTTGCTCAGGATGTGATTGCTTCAGCCTTGGGAAGATATGTCAGTGAAGGCAGACCGGTACACTCTCTTCCTCTCCTCAGCGGGCATTTTGTGCCCCTGCCTCGCCAAGCAGGCTGCCGTTTTGTGGAGTGACTTCCTCTGTCCTCGGGAAGTTGCGTGCCTCTAACCCATGGTGTGCTGCGGCATGAGGTGTCTTAGACTGACAGGTGGAATTTGGGTTTTATGCAATCCTTCGTAGCCTGTGTCATTTGTGCCCCTGGGGTCACTTTTGCTGGAGCTGGGGCTGGGCAGCGCTGGTTCAAAAGCGGTTCATTAATGTGGATGATCTCATCCCCATTTATGTTACCTCAGGGAAGTATCACAGATGTAAAACTTCCTCTCGGAGCATAAACCAGTTACTAACTGCCAGCAGCTGCGAAGAAATGTGTTCGTGACCGCATTGTTCCACAACTGTCTGTTAAGGGCTTTCTTCATACCTCCTGGTGAGATGAGCAGCACCGGTCGCTGCAGGATGCAGGAGCGGAGCGGGCGGCTGGGCAGTGTGCTGCAGGGCTGCAGCAGTACTGCAGCTCGCACCCGTCAGCCTGCGCTCTCCTCCCAGCTCCCCGCCGCGCCGGGAGCAGCTGGAGCCGCAGGACGCAGGCAGCAGAGCTGAAGAACACTCTCGGGCAGAAACTTGAAGGGCTTTAGAGGCAGGAGGAAAGCAAAAGGGAAAAGCACGCTCATGCTTAATAAAATACTTCGTCATAAAAGCGAGCCCTGGTGGGAATAGTTAACCAGGCTCTCCCCTTCCCACGCAAAGTTGTGTTTTAGAGAATTTTCTAAATCTTGCTGTCAAATGCAGTTTGCTGGGAATGCACCGGACTATCCCGCCACTGCCCTGTGAATTCCTCAGTGCCACTGGCTGTCCTCTACGTTGTATTAAAGAGCTATGAGTGACTTCAGGGTGATAAATCTTTGCAGGTAACCAGGCTCCTTTGCAAAGGGCAACCTGATCTTGTCATTGCTCTCGCTGACGTTTGGGTAGCAGGATGCAGGGCAGCTGCAGAGTCTCAGCATCCTGGCATTTTGCTGGGACTGGGGAGAGCGTCCTCCAGGATCTCCTGTGCTGCAGAGCATCAGACTGACCACAGCACATTGCTGTATCTCAGGGGCTGTGTGTCTCATGGCTGTCTGAATGCCTGGTGACAACACCCAAAAGTGACAGCCTGGCAGCGCTAGCTGTGTGCTGTTGCAGGACCTCCCTCCCACCATGCTGGTCCAGGCATCCGTTCTTTCTCAAATACACGAACTGGTGGTTTAATAGTTCCTTTGTTTTGTGCTCAAAAGTAAAATAAGGGTTAACAAAAGCCAATGTTTGGCTAATTTTGGCAGTGTCAGAGCCTGCTGTTTAAATAATTACTGAAGATTGCAGAGCATCCTGGGTAACACACATTAGGAAAAATACAGCTGATTGCAGGCACATGCACAGTTGCTTAACATTAAAACCAGAATTGCTGGAGCCTTGGGCAGTCTGAGACACTGCCAGCTTGTTTTCTGTGTTTTGCAGGAAGTTTCACCAAGTTTGTGACCTTATGTGTGTGGGTTGGTGTGATTGCTTGCAAGTGGGCTTGTGTCTTTATCTGTGCATGCATGTGGCCAGAGAAGCGGCAAGCATTCAAGGAAAAATTGACAGATTTCTTAAGCTGAAGAAATACCTGTGAGCTATAAGGGAGTCTTTGGGCAAAGACTAGTAGCAGCAGATGTCAGAGGAGCCATTTTCCGCTCACCTTCATTAAACTTGTGCAGCAGGGAGTGCTTAATAGTAAAGGCAAATGGCATAAGAGAAGAAAAAGCTTTTGTTTAGCTGTGAACCGTTCAGATCTGCTTTTGGGTCTGTACGTACCGTGACAGGGCCTCCTGCTGGTGCTGGGTGGGTGCTACGAGCTTGTGTTGGCAGCAGCTGGAACCGGTATTACCAAGCCTTTTTCATGTCCGCTAGCAAGAACATGAGGAGTGTGAGAGCAAATAATATGATCCTAGCTGTAGATCTCTGTCTTAACAAGTTGCATAGAGGGCCAGTTGCTTGAAGTGGAAAGTAATACATTTCTGCTGAGCTGAAGTTTAGCTGGTTTAAATCAGGAAGATAAATCCCTGTCAGCACTGCCAGGAGAACCCCACAGTGTGGTGCTGGACTTCCCTGAGACTTGCAGGGATGTTTGTGGTTTTATGTCACACCCTGCTGAATGCCAAATGCAAAACCTCCCAGTACTGGCATGTCCTTGTTTTCCTTTTGGACAACCAGCAAATACCCCCATGCACATGTTTCTGTCCCAAGTACCTCAATTCTGCTTGTCTGAAAGGAGAGAAGCAAGGAAATCTGGTATCTGCTGAAAAGGAAGATGGTGTCTGGGGGAAGGAGACGGGCAGGGGGACCCTGCCATGTCCGGATGTTCCTGAGAGCAAGGGAGGAGGCCCTCCCTGTGATGTGAAGTGATGGTGGGGAGTCCAGAAGTCCTTGTTTCCATCACTAGGCAAAGATATTTCTGCCCATGAGAGTCCGTGTCACCTTTACTGGCAGATACTCCTTCAGGTTGGATGTACATTGTTGTCATCCCTTCCCCAGCAGAAATGGACCCACTGGCTTAGTGTTCCCTGGGTGTCCATGCTCATTGTCCTGTATCTCTGGCAGTTTGCACACCATTACTTACAACTCCATGCTTTCCGGTCTGGCTGTGTTGATGGCTCTCTCTGAAGGTCATTCCAGCTTCATTGTGGTTGTCATTCTTGTGCAAGGGTGGGCACAGGAGAAAAGTTTGTGCTTCACGCCTGCCTTGTCACCTCACCCCCAGGTACGTGATCATCTCCCGAGAGGAGAGGGAGCAGAACCTGATGGCCTTCCAGCACAGCGAGAGGATTTACTTCCGTGCCTGCCGTGACATCCGCCCTGGGGAGAAGCTGCGGGTCTGGTACAGTGAGGATTACATGAAGCGGTTGCATAGTATGTCCCAGGAGACCCTCAACAGAAATCTCACAAGCGGTGAGTCCTCTCCCTTTCCACCCTCTCCCCCAATCCCCTTGGGCTGCCACGCTTGTTGGACCGAGTGTGGCGGGTGAAGTAGGCGATGCACAGGCTGTGCAAGGAGAGCTGTGTTTCTAGAAGCAGAGCACCTCTGGGTGAGAGCTCTGCATGGCATGGATGGATGGGTGTACAAGAAGAATAATATAACCACTGTCATGGAGATCATGAAAGAAAGATTTGTGTCGTGTCGTGTCATGTGTCGTGTCGTGTTGTGTGTGTGCTGCGAGGGCCTGATGCAAAGCCCAGGATGACAGAGCTCCTCTGTCACAAGACTTTATGGCCTGAAGATCGCCAAGCTGGTGGTCCCACAGACAGGCATTAGGTTTTTCTTCTGAACATGCTGCTTTCTGTGGGGCCTGTGAGCAGCCTGTTTGAGGGAGCTTTTGCTGGTTTTGTGTGCGTATGTAAGAGAGATTTCCTTGGTGTGTTTGTATGTCCATTTTCCTCGCTTAATTTATCTCCTCTTTCTTCAGAAAGATAATTTGGGATCAGCGCGACATCAGCTAGAGACTCCTTAGTCTCACAACCTTAGAGTGCATGTACAACGTACAGGAGGCTGTGTACTTGTCAGACTGATACTTCCCTGGATAAAAACTGTTATCTTAAGAGTAGCCATGCTGGAACAAACCCAGCGGTCCTTTAGGTCAGTGTAGTGTCAGCAATACAGGAAGCTTTAGAGGAAGGCAAAAATTCTTAATGCATCTCTTCATCTATACAATGCTGAGACCTGAAGTTAATTAAGGGCATTTCTTTCCAGGCCTAGCCATGGAATGGCAGGGCCTCAGAGGGGCAGCCACACTAAATATAACTTTCTAATTAAGGTTCTTGTGTATATTATTACACAGCTGCTGTTGCTGCCTTGACTTGGTAAAAGGTGTCTCCTCTTTAATCGTGGGGTGGACAAGATGTCCTGAAAAAGCTGGTTATCCTCCATCACCTTGGAGTTATTACGCACTTGCAGTGTTATATCTTGATGGCTGTACTTGGGCAATTCCCACTTCTGAATTAACATTGTTATGAATGTGCTTTTTTATGTTAATGAACATCACTGAGTGATTAGGTACAGGCTGCAGTGATTTTGCTGCATCCCATGCACATGTTAGTTGTCCAGATGGCTTAGTACTTTCTGAAAGTATTGCAAGAGAAGGACTGTGCCCTTGGAGCAGCTGCTCTGGAGGGGCACCAAGGCTACGAGCGATTGCCCTGCCATACAGGCATGCCTTTAGTCATGGTTTGCCACGGTGTCGTGGTTTGTGGGAGCTGAAATGGTAACTCACAGCCTGCTTTGTGCTGCGAGTGGGGTGAAGATCTGCCTCTGGGCTCCTCAGGACCCGCCATAGCCTACCACACACTCAGGTAGAAACCCATGTGGCTGCGGAGACCATCCTAGAAACCCCAGGATGTCTCAGTGAGCTCATCCTGTGGCAAGCAGGTGCCTGCATTCGCAAAAGAAGCACAGAGACGTTGTTAAAATGGAGCATCGCTTGAGCCATTGCTAGACTTGTGAGAGACATCACAGCCTCAGCTTGGAGGGCACTGGGAGGTGGTCAGGGAGCAGCACCAAAATCTGTTGAGTCACTTTCTATTTAAAAGATTTCAAATCCCCTGCAGATGAGCCTGCCGACTGAAGAGGCACGCTTTATTAAGTCACAGAAAAACAACGTGGTTCCCAGGTTTTGTTTCTGTTGGTAGTTTCTGGCCCGCCTCGTCAATGGAGTCAAGACCAGTAATATGAGGCATTGTCTTGTGATTTCTATAGCTTTTCCATAGGGCTGAACCACTCGGTTGGTTGGGGGAAAAAATCACTGAGAAAGAAGAAGAATCCATTCTCTAAATCCCTACCTCTGCCAGTAGTTTTTATAGTCTGTAACAGGGGAAATACTAGGGCAGAGACTCAAAGCATTGCCCGTAGAAATTCTCGTCAATGTGTTGAAAATGAGATCTGTTGTTACGGATTCACTCAAGAAGTGGCTGGGTTTGCCAGCCAGCATCCAAACCCAGTGCAAAATCCCTGCCATTCGGGCCAGCCCTTTTTACAGTGCCTTACTCTAACTGTTTCGAGTCTTGCATCTTTTCTGCATTCTTAGCATTGCTCTCCTTAGAGAGAGAATGGTAGCTTTTGCTCCGTAACCCTTACGAAAGCATGAATACACTTTAAAAGCAAACAAAACCAAAAATCAGCATAAAGCAGCGTCTTGTTTGGGAAGCCATCAATGCTTGAAGTTATTTACAAGATAGAAGAATGATGGAAATTGAGCCAAACCTATCGTCTTTTGAATTTCCAGGTAAGGAAATCTGGCTATTCCCTTTATTTTAAGCAATTAATACTTTGTATGAGGTTGCTTTTATTATATTTTTTTTATTAATCACTGAATGGCCACGCTCTTAGACTCCACCGGGACAAGCTAGATGTCCCACCCTTGGAGGGCATTCACCCGTTGTAGTTCAGTTGACAATGAGTACCTTGGGGTTTAAGAGTGCAAGTTATTTTTACTCCTTTACCTTTGCATTTCTGGAGCAGCCTCCAAACTGAACGAGAGTAAAGGGACTTGCAAACTTTGTGCGGTGGCATGCACAGACGCTGGGGTTGTCGTGAAATGGTCCAAATCTCTCGCTGCACTGCTGTACACTTGATACCTTTTACCAAGTCAAAACAGACACAGGTCTTCCAGCCAGCCGAAACGGCGCTTGGGCTCTGGGTGTTAGGTTCCACCGCGATCAGTCATTCACCTCGTAGTCTCCTAGCTCAGGTTGGTTATACCTTTAGGTTAAACAAGCTGCCTGTAGTTTCTCTTCTCTTTAAAGTGTGTGGGTCCTACTCTGCTGTGGCTACCCAGGACTGTCTCTGTTTTTGCAGACGTGCCCATTAGCAGGGCTCCTCCTCTCACGAGCCTCGGTTTCCACTGAGTTGTGTCAGTTCCCTGGTTTGTAACACAACGTGCAGACCTGCAGGGATTCAGCCTGCCTTTTTGTTCTTTTTTCGTTTGAGTTTTAGATTGAGGGATGTTGCTCGGTTCCCAGTGATAATCCCCACCCCTCATTTTCCTTTCCAGGAGACAAAAAGTTGCAGAGGGAAAAGCCAGAAAAGAATGTGGAAAATCAAGAGGACGCGAGGGGGCCGCTCCAGCTTGCAACCTTAAAGCAAGGGAAGAGCCCCTACAAGCGCAGTTGTGACGAGGGGGAATCCCACCCCCAAACAAAGAAAAAAAAGATTGACCTCATCTTCAAAGACGTCTTGGAGGCTTCCTTGGAGTCTGCAAAATTCGAAGAAAACCAGTTGGCAACGAGTACACCGGTTTCCCTCAGAAAAGTGTCTAAATACCAGGCTGAAGACATCTTTGAGAGGTGTGGCGGTGCCATGCAGCACAGCTCCCTGAACCTCAGCAGAAACCGGAGCGAGGGGGAATGGAAGGTCCCCCACGGTTCCTCTTTCAGCTTAGCCAAAGACGTGGGCATCCTTGAAGACGAGGAAGAAGAGCCCCTGTCACTCACAGCAGACAGCCCAACTGAGCTGTCACTGGCCTCTGCACAAGGCAACTCCCACGAAATCCCCACCACCTCCTTCTGCCCCAACTGCATACGGCTGAAGAAGAAGATCCGGGAGCTGCAGGCCGAGTTAGACATGCTGAGATCTGGGAAGTTACCCGAGCCACCTGTGCTACCGCCCCAGGTACCCGAGCTCCAAGAGTTCTCGGACCCCACAGGTAAGCCTTGCCGAGTAACAGCATTCTCCAAACCCTGCCTAAGGAGAGTAGTGAGATGCCTGTGTGCTGTGTACCCATCTAAAGCGTTTTGCTCTGAGTATTCAGGTGAACGTGTGGTTCCATGGAAGGTTCATTGTCAGGTTTTGTGACCGGGTGGGCCAGGAGCTGACACAGCTGTGGGCACAGTGGAAAACACTGTCTGGGAAAGACTCTGTATGACAACTTGCTCTATTTGTTGCCGTTGTAATCGATAATGCACTGCCAATAAAAAAGACATTCCATTGCAGACAGTTTGTTTGCTGTATTTTTGATGCATTCTCTTTCAGCGGAAGCCCCTCCGCAGTGCCTCACATGCTACCAAGAAAGTCTGAATGACTCTGTGGTAACACTGAAATGTGCGCTCTTTCTGTATGAAATGATGTCCCGCTGTGTCCTTTGTTGGAAAGCCCTCTCTGTTTCCTCCACTGCCTTAACACAACCATGTATCCCTTTCTGAAGATACATTTCTTCCTCCAGGAACGTGCTGTTGAGCAGCCATGAGCCTTCATCAAAGGGAGTATTTGGGTCATACCATGTGTTGTGCAAGTGGCCAGGATGTAGTGTCCTTTCTTGCTGTCCACTGTGGCATGTTGGAGACAAAGTTCATATGCAGAAACATTGATTTTTTTTCTCTTCAAAGCCATGATTCAAATTCGACCCATAGTGCGTTGTGGACAGGAGAGGGCAGGTTGTGGCCAGCTCGTCAGGCAATGCTCTGCTGTCACCAGTAGGATGCTTCTCTAGCTCAGCAACTTTGCAAATACCATATTTTTTTTCCCTTTCTCTTTCTTACAGCTTCAGAAAGCATCATCTCTGTTCCCACCATCATGGAGGACGATGACCAGGAGGTGGATTCTGCTGATGAATCGGTTTCCAATGACATGATTGCTGCTACAGACGAGCCTTCCAAGATGTCTTCTGCGACAGGCCGGAGGATACGGCGATTCAAGCAAGAGTGGCTTAAAAAGTTTTGGTTTCTGCGGTACTCCCCGACGTTGAATGAAATGTGGTGCCACGTCTGTAGGCAGTACACAGTGCAATCCTCTCGGACTTCAGCCTTCATCATTGGCTCAAAGCAGTTCAAGATACACACGATAAAGCTTCACAGCCAGAGCAACCTCCACAAGAAGTGCCTGCAGCTTTACAAGCTCAGGATGCACCCAGAGAAGACAGAGGAAATGTGCCGAAATATGACCCTGCTCTTCAATACAGCCTACCACTTGGCTCTGGAGGGCAGGCCCTACTACGACTTTCGGCCTCTGGCAGAACTACTGAGAAAGTGTGAACTCAAAGTGGTGGATCAATACATGAATGAGGGAGACTGCCAAATCTTAATCCACCATATCGCCCGGGCTCTTCGAGAGGACCTAGTTGAACGCATCCGACAGTCTCCCTTCCTCAGCATCATTCTGGACGGGCAGAGTGACGATTTGCTTGCAGACACAGTTGCGGTTTATGTGCAGTACACGAGCAGTGATGGGCCTCCAGCAACTGAATTCCTGTCTCTTCAGGAACTTGGCTTTTCTACAACAGACAGTTACCTCCAAGCGTTAGACAGGGCTTTTACCAGCCTGGGAATACGATTGCAGGATGAGAAGCCAACTATTGGCTTGGGAGTCGATGGTGCTAACGTTACCGCGAGCCTGAGAGCCAACTTGTTCATGACAATCAGAAAAACCTTGCCGTGGCTGCTCTGCCTGCCCTTTATGGTGCATAGGCCCCACTTGGAAATTTTGGATGCAATCAGCGGGAAAGAACTGCCATGCCTGGAGGAGCTAGAAAACAATTTGAAGCAACTGCTCAGTTTCTATCGTTACTCTCCCCGACTCATGTGTGAGTTGAGGGTCACCGCTGCCACTCTGTGCGAGGAGACCGAGTTCTTGGGGGACATTCGAGCAGTGAAGTGGATCATTGGGGAGCAGAATGTGCTCAATGCTCTAATCAAGGATTACCTTGAGGTTGTGGCCCATCTCAAAGACGTCAGCGGCCAGACCCAAAGGGCGGATGCTTCCGCCATTGCCTTGGCCCTCCTGCAGTTCCTGATGGACTACCAGTCGATTAAACTCATCTACTTCCTGCTGGATGTGATTGCTGTGCTTTCACGCCTCGCCTACGTCTTCCAAGGGGAGTACCTTCTTGTGTCGCAAGTGGACGATAAAATAGAGGAGGCCATCCAGGAGATCAGCCGGCTAGCAGACTCACCTGGGGAGTACTTGCAGGAGTTTGAGGAAAACTTCCGTGAAAGCTTTAATGGCATTGCTGTGAAAAACCTACGGGTGGCTGAAGCCAAATTCCAGTCAATCAGAGAAAAAATCTGCCAGAAGACCCAGGTGATCCTAGCCCAAAGGTTCGATTCCCGTAGCCGGACATTCGTGAAGGCCTGTCAGGTATTTGACCTCGCAGCTTGGCCCAGAAGCACTGATGAGCTCATGAGCTATGGGAAGGAGGATATGGTACAAATATTTGAACACCTGGAGACGGTCCCATCATTTTCCAGAGAGGTTTGCAGAGAGGGGATGGACACCCGAGGGAGTCTGCTGATGGAGTGGCGAGAACTCAAGGTGGATTATTATACCAAAAACGGTTTTAAAGACTTGCTCAGTCACATTTGTAAATATAAACAGAGATTCCCCCTCTTAAATAAAATAGTTCAGATCCTCAAAGTCCTTCCCACCTCATCGGCCTGCTGTGAGAAGGGGCGCAACGCCCTGCAGAGAGTGCGCAAAAACAACCGCTCTCGGCTCACACTGGAGCAGCTCAGTGATCTTTTGACGATTGCCGTTAATGGGCCACCCATTGCCAACTTCGATTGCAAAAGGGCCCTAGATAGCTGGTTCGAGGAGAAGTCGGGCAATAGTTATGCACTGTCAGCCGAAATGCTGAGCAGGATGTCGTCTCTTGATCAGAAGCCGATGTTGCAGAGCATGGACCATGGCTCTGAGTTTTACCCCGATATTTAGGAAGGAATGCCTCAGATCAGAAAGCTGTTGAATAATTTTTTTAATCTATACTCTAAACTTTGGTATATTATATAAAATATATATATATTATATATATTAAGGAAAAACCCACACTGAAAATTTAAAATTTAAGACGATGTGCGTCTAATAGAAGCTAAGCAGAATTTTAAAGATTGAGACAATGTTTAGACATTTACTGGTGTCTCCAACCATGGCAGCTGCAGTGTAGGTGGCAACATTTCATTCTTTAGAAGCATGTGCTGGGGCCATACTCTACATATTCAAACCTAATGATCTATAAGCTAGACGACGGGTCTTTGTCAGCCTCATCCTCCTGGTGGTTTCCTTTGTATGTGTGTTGTTGGTTTGTTGGGTTGTTTTCTGTGTTGTTTTGTTTTGGGGTTTGGTTGGTTGGTTTTTTCCCCCTTGGTTTTAATCTCTGCCTCTCTTTCCGTTGTTCAGTCCAGTTATTGAGCCATTTGAGCCTTTTGTTGACAACCATCAGATTTCTGATTTCCGACAGAGCATCCCGTGCGTTTATGTTGCCCCCAGCTCTCCAGCACCACCCAGTTCTCTTCACTCGAGTGGGAGCTTTCTTCACTCACAGAGATTACTGGCAGGAGGGAAAGGCTGAGGGCATGATTTGGGGTTTTTCTTCTGATTTAGAAACAAATGCCTCCACTAAACTGTGATGCCCCTTTCTCAGTTCTCCCTACTTTTGGGCTGTAGAGTAATACTTGGCTTTCAGCTCCTTTTATGGTAACCGTAGTACCAGTCTATCATACATATATTATAACATGATGTCATGTGCAGACTATAAAATAGCAAAATAGAGAAGGCAGGGGGAAATTTTTGCATTTATATTTTTATATTGTAGGAGATAAAAATATATATATATACAACTATTCATTCAAAACCAGGGCTGCTGTGGAAGCTAGACAGCCAATGAGTCAAGAGCCATCTCTGGGTGGAGATTCAAAGGCTTAAAAAATTATATTCTAATTTACATTATTTATACTATGTCTTTATAATCCTAGATTGTTGTGGGTTTTTTGTTTTGTTTTGTTTTGTTTTGTTTGGTATGACTGAAAGAAAAACCTGCTGCAGTTTGGTGGCAGGAGCTATCAATGCAAGATTATCTTGGATTATATTCATGTGATGATGTTGTACAAAGGTTCACGTATTCTCTTGTGACCAAGGTAACATGTTCCACAGCACAGCAGACTGATGACAGCAGGAAGAAGGGATGCTCTCCTTCTTCCTGGAAAATACTTCTTCCTTTCTTGAAGGGATGCGGAGTCCAGCTGAAATGTGAATGGGGGACTCGCACCTTCCATCACAAAGAGATTGTTCTGTGGGCTTGGGGTTCTTCTTTGTTTTGTCTTTTAAAGTAAATGAGCTCCAGGCATTCACACAATATCACTTCAGGTTAGAAAAGCAAAAAAAAACAAAAAAAAAAAACACACAAAAAAAAAAAAAAAAAAAAAACCAAACAAAGAAAAAAAAACACAAACAAAAAAGGTGCAAAAACTCCACAGATGCTAGTGCCTTGCCCCGCTGATGTGGCATGGACAGCACCAACCTGACCAGACCATCGTGGGAGTGAGAACCTGTTGTCCAGAAGGTGTCCGAGCCAACATGTTCTCACTTCCCAGAGGGACGAGCTTTGTGCCAAGCTGTGTTGTTTGGAAACATGATGGTGGTATCAGCAACACTGAACCTTTCCTTTCTCCTGTTACCCCCCTGCCCTTGGTCTTGGTGCTAAGATATCTCTAGAACCGTNTATTTTTTAAACTTTTTTGTTTGTTTTCAATGGAGATGTAGCATGTTTGGAACCGATCTCTCTCGGAGTCACTTTCACTGCCAGGGTTCACGCACTGTCTTCCCCACTAAAACACGCACTTCTACCTAGGTCTCGCTCACCTCCTGCTAACTCCTTTGCCCTCAGCAGAACTACACAGCCAGCGCTGGGCAGAGGCGTGCAGCCAAGCCGCTACGTACCGGCTCAGCTTTCAGACCCCACGGGAACAGCCAGACCGGTGTTGGTCAGAGTTTTGGAAGGGTTTCCCCTCTGTCCCTATGGGACTGAGGAGGGACCGAGCCCACCCAAAGCACGAGCGGTGGCCGATCCTTGCATCCTGACTCTTCCCCCCTTTGCTGTAAAATGGGGGTCCGCGGCCAGACGGTCCGAGGGGAGTAGAGCAGACCCCACGAATGTCGCGGCAAGGGCTGGGCAGGCAGGGTACCCTCCGTAGCACTTACTCCCTGTGTCCCCTCTGCCTTACCTCAGATGGCGTGCGCAGCCCACGGGCTGGCCGGGGCAGGAGGGGGCACCTGCGCCGGGACCACCTGCCTGCCACCGAACTGCCGGCGGGGGTGCGGGCACCGGGAGCTTCTCCCTATAGTCCTCACAGAAATGTCGCGAGCTAGGTCAGGGCATTGTGCCGTCGCAGCGCAGGGGCATCGATATACAACACCTAGCAAGCAAAAAAAAAAATCGCTTTGTGTGCATTTTTTTCCCTGTCTTTCCCAATAAATGATGTGATCGAATTGACCCATTTATCCAGAGGAGTAAAAATTAAACTGGAAACCCTCCGCCAGCCAGCTGTGCAGACTTGGGCGGTTGTTTGTCTGACTGTAAAGTAGGGATCTCTTCACACGAGGTGCTTGTAGCCCTCCAGGCCTGGTGAATCGGCTCTGCTTGTGGTGCTGCTGCAAAGCTCACAGAGCTGCTCCCTGCCAGGGAGATGGCAGGCTCCCTCCTTGGCTAAAATCTGAGGAGATGTAAAAAGAAAAAAAAAGATAAAGAAGGTGATAGAAAAATTGCTGCTCTGTTAGTCTCTGACCTGGAGATGGGCAAGGTGAACATAGGTGTTGGAGACAAGAAGTGAACTGATGCACCAGAGGGGAATGGGCAGTTGGGGTAGAGTCTTCCTTGTTGAGATTGTGCAGGGCAGCAGAAGCAAAAGTAGCAAAGATACTTGATGCAAGCTGCTGTGGCTGTCGGAGAGGCTGTAAAGACAAGTTTCCCTCCTCCTCTTTTGTTTCATCTTCTCTTCCCTTTGCTCAGCTTCATTCATAGCTCTTTGTGGGGGGGGAAAAATAATCACCTGCCTTTCTGTTTGCAGCAGTGAAAAAGCTCCTCGGCACGTGGCTCTGTCAAAGTGCCTGGCCTACGTGGAGGGAAGGGACACTTGCGGACAGTCTCCAGACACCTTTGCAGACAGGATCGCTCCCCCAGGGCTGGTGCTGAGCTGCCTGGGAGGCCTGTTTACAGCTCCTGCTCTGAGCCTCTTTACTTTTGCCACTGGGGAGAAAATGATGCCTTGCCTTGTCAGCAAGGTAAGAGCTGCCAGACGCTTGTTCAGAAGCGATTACTCTAGTCCGTCACTTCTTTGCTTTGATTTGTTTGCAAATCCCGCTCCCATCAGTGACATCCTTCACTGGCTGCTCATATTCCTAATGGCAGAGCGACATGTGTGAGTGGTGTTTTTTCTCCAGGCAGTCAGCTGGCAAAGGGACAGCGCTTATTTCTTTTGCAAATAACTTTGCGTGCACCTGTGAGCGGTGTCAGTAGGAAGCGTGACTCCCTGCCATGGGATGTTGTGGGTACCCACGATAGGAAAGGTCAGAGACCCCTTGCATTGGTGATGGGAGGGAAATGAGCGCTTGGTGGAGCAGCCGGCCCGGCCTGGCCCAGCTCCCCCAACACAAACAATTCCCCCCTCACCCCCACATCAGGAAAGACAAACACAGGTGCTTTGCAAGCTTTCCCTCTAGGTTTACCCACCTATCTCAGATCTGTAGCTGTTACTCCCATGGATAGTCTGTGGATGGAAACGTGACTGCTGGCATGAGCAAGCTAGGGAGGAGGGAGAAATACCAATGCAAAGTGCCCCTGGCTTCCCAGTGTCCCGCCTGCCCAGTCTTTCCTGGGAGCAAGTGCGTGTCGGTGCCCTCTTTGCAAACCCCAGGGCCCGGCGGGGCGGCACTGAGGCTGGGGGGGCAGTGGCAGGCATGGGGGGGGCTTGGCATGGCGCAGAGGGAGGTCTTCTTGGCTTGGAGATCGCCATGCGTCGGGTTTAATCGATGCCTTTCCTCCTGCACTGAGCCAGCGAGAGGAGGTTCTTTTGAACATGTTGCTCACAGCTTCTTGAACTGCTTTGGCTACAAAGAGAGAATGGTTTAGTTTTTCTCAAATGAGCTCTTTATTCTCTCCTTTCCCCCCGTGTCTTAGCTGTGGCATCTGACTGTGAATAATGCACACTTCTCCAGACCCTCGGGTTTGTGTTCCTGGCCCGTGGGCTTTTTTGGTTGCCAATTTCCCCTCCCCACTTTTTTTGCTTAGTCTCTGTGCCTCTTTTACCCTGCTGTGAAGCAGAAATCCGTGAAGCACATGCAGACATGTCCTTCTGCAGGGCTCACCAGTGGCCACAGGGGTCCGGGCCCTCCAGCCACGAGGCTGAACTCAGCAGGGATAATCCTCACAAGAGACCAAAGCTCTTCCCATACCAGCAAAAGCATGCGGGAGCCACGGGGGGGTTGTGAGGGGACGAGGTGGGCAGGGTCCCGGTGTGTCGTCTGCCTTGGGTCTCGAGCTGACCTCGGCGATGTCCCCGTGCTGGTCACGCTTTTGCTGATAGGGCTCCTCAGATGTGATTCAGGCTCAGTCCATCTCTTTCTTCACAGCACAAACTCAACCGGGTGGCCCGTGGGGTCTTCGGGGTCCCCTTTCTTTCTTATCTCATGAGGATTGCTGTTTGTTTGACCAGTGGGCAAGACCACCTAGACAGCCAGCTTGCAAATAAGCAGCAACAGCCTCTGCTTTTGCAGATTCCCCTCTCAGCCCTGTCAAAAGAGGTCTTAAAAGCAGAGAAATGGTACGTTGCTCCCCCAGCCATTGTATTCAATGCAGTAATGCCTATGCAATTCCTGTCTCCCTTGGAGACACGTATGACGTGTGTGCATGTAAGCTAGTGTATGTATACAGTACATATGCATATGGTCTATATATTGTATATACGCACATCCCAGTACATATACACACAGTACAAAAGATTAAAATCACATGCTTATATATCTATAAATAAAATCCTATATATTTATATATTTCTATGTTTTCGATAGATATAAAGATATAATATAGAGTCAACCACCCTTGTGTAAGGCTGGCCCTGTGTTCTGGCACAAGGCACGTAACACTGAAGACTTTGGACTTTGGGATAGTTTTAGCCATACACTGAGGCCTGCATTTACGTGTATAGCACTCTACGGAGAGGGGCTTTGCTGTGGTTAGGGCAAGGGCTTTCCTTGCTGGCATGTTAACCAAGTGCTAAATAAGGTTTGTGTAATAGGGGAATGTCTTAGTGGGGGAAAATGCTCGAGTGTCCTTGTCTTCTCCCAAGTAAGCCTCTGGCTGAGGTCCTGTGTGTTCACACCTGGACAGATACATATCCCGCCCTCACATGCACTTTTCTCTCTCTGCACGGATGCAGTTGGCAACTGCAGGTACTTGTGCCGTGAAAAATGTGCTTTTCTGCTGTTCCACCCAGCGTTCCTTGGTGGTTGCCAGCACGCTGCCAGGGAGACCCCCGCACCGGCAGGCCCTCGTGCAGCACCCAGCAAGAGTGTGGGTTCGCTCGTGGGCCTCAGTCAGCGACACAGCCGTGGCGCTGGGATGAAGGCAGCAGGAGAGCAAAGGCATTTTGAGTGGAGGGAGGGTTGCTGCCACGCAGTCAGAGGTGGCAGGGATGGTGTACGGAGCTGGAGCAGCACGAATGGGAAGGGACCGTGAATTCGGAGCGATAAGGATGGGAGCGTGCAAACCCCGTTGGGGAGGCACGTGCAGCTCTGTCGGGTCAGGCTGGCCGCTGCTCTGCTGCAGGAGCCGCTCCGCTCTCTCAGGTCTCGCAGCCGCTCCTCGGCCGGTGAGCAGCCTGCCTGGCCGGGGGCCCCGGATGGTTTTTCTGGAGGAAAGGGAACGATGCGATTGCATGGAAGAAGTGGTCGGTGGGCATGTGTGCCTTTGGGCCCCAACACACGGCATGCTGACCTTGCCAGACTGAAGCACCGAAGGGTGCAACCCTCTTGCCCTGCCCGTGCAAAGAGACACCTATTTTCGCGTAACAGGCATTTCCGTGCTGGGATGGGGTGGGGTGGATCCAGGCAATGGATCAGCCTTCCCTGAGTGTCTGCCGATGCCTGCGGGAGGGACAGCCACCTCATCCCTCCATGCCTCCCTTCATGCAGCCGCTCGTAGGACGCTGGCCCTGCTGCAGGGTGAAGCCCTCGGCTGACACCTGGACCCAAGAGGTGCCTCTAGCCGGGCTGGCAGCGCGTGGTGGGTCACCGTGCTGCATCCCCACAAGGGTCGAAGGGGAGGCATGGAGGTTTGGCTTTGTAGTTCCACGCCAGGCCTGGAAACCACTGCACTCCTTGCTGTTTGTTTGAATTGTTGGCTTCGGTCAGGAGGAGGGCGAATTGTAATTCCGACGGCCGAATGACTCGTTACACTGGTATTGCATGTGCAGATGCTGTGCAAGCTCCCCCCCCCCCCCCCCCCC